>CP106732.1:2659128-2814800 GCA_025506655.1 Gossypium rotundifolium | reverse complement strand
TGTTAATTAATTTGACAAAATATATTGTTAAGTCCGGTAATACCTGCATTACTCGGTTCCGGATAGGATACGGGTAAGGTGTTACATCGACCCCAAAGCTAAAACGGCTGTTTAGTTCTTCCTATAAAACAACATTTTACCAAAAAAAACATTTTCCTTCTTTCTCCAAAAAAATCAAAATTGCTCTCAAAGCTCTCTCTCTCTCTCTCTCTACTGGATTCCTACCAAGGCCGATCACGGACCATCCGCCATTGTCACGCCACCGCTCACTGCAATAAATCTGAAAAGTAAGTGTTTTTTTAAAAAGTATGATATTTTTTAAAAACAGAAAACCTCAAAAAAGGATTCGAAAAAAGGGAAAGAAAGAAAAAAAAATGAAAAAACAACACGGAAAAAAAACCTTTGCTTTTCTCTGTATTTCTTTTCTTTCTTCTGTTTACAAGTGTGTACTCCTTGTTATCTCTCTAAAAAAAACCCCTAATCTCCCCTTTACAGATTTCCCCCTAGCTTTTATAACCTAAAACTCTAGTGCTTTATCGGGTTGTTGCCTTTTTGTTTGTAGGTGAGCATCGTGGGGGCGCCAAACACGGAACTACTCAGAGACGTGCGGCTTGGGTTGCTGCGCACGACGTGGTGAAGGCTGCTGGGGCATGCGGCGCTGACTGCTAGGGTTTTTCACCCTGTTTTTGATTGCATTTTGGGCCAAAATTTGGGCTTCTGTTTTATTGGATTAGGTTTTATTGGGCCTGGGCATAAATTTGGCCCTACAATATGTTTGTACGTTTACTCTTAAAAAAAAAAAAAAAAACTTGCTTTTACTTGCTACGAATTGTTGTATATGTTATTTGATTTATTCGTCTTTGATTATTGATGTTGTTAATATTTAAATTGTGCAAGTTATATGATTATTATTATTATGTATTATAATTTGTTTATTCAGATTTGCATGTCACCGTTGCTCATTCGCCCAACATTTTATTCATTATTATTATTCCATAATTGTTGCTATTTTCATATTATGATGTCATATAGTGTATTAAATCCCAACATATTCATTTAATTTAGATCGCTTCATTTTGTTTCAAATAAATAAATGTATGCCTTTACATGTTGCACTCGATATTATCCAAAAGCAAAAGTTTCCAAAATAAGGCAATGTTCTATGTTTGGAAACTCGAGAGATCGTGCCTTATGTGTTGGTTTCGTCCTTTCGCTTGGCCAAACAATCAATACCATTTTGACATCTTTTAATGCATAAGGCTCGAGAATTAAGAAATAATCTTGGATTCGTGGATTTAAATTATCGTGTCTTAACGTACTGGATGTGATATTTTAAATTATCTTGATATTCAATTCGAGAAAACTAAAATATTTCCAAAAGAGATTGATTTTTTTAATTCTTTTTAAAATTTTCAACGTTCGACATTGAGACATTAATTAATCAATTTGGTACCAATTTTGGGCATAATAAGGATGCTAACCATTCCTCGCACGTAACTGACTCTCGAACCCATTCTCTCAAATTTCGTAGACGAAAAACACTCTTTTAGTAAATCGAACCATTTTATTAAAACAAAGGTGATCCGATCACACTTAACAAAGATCGGTGGCGACTCCCGTTTTACATTCTGTTTTCAAAAATTAAGTCGATTTCCGTTTACAAAAAAATGGTTACGACAATAATGAATCGGTAAATTCAACCATATGTACTTCTACTGTGGTGAAGAAAAGAAAGAGAAGGGTCAAGTGTCGAAGAGTAAAATTGAAGAAACGAAGGAATTGAGATGGAATTTAAAATAAGGCCAATTTTCATCACGGAAAGCTTTAGATTTTAACTACCTCTCTGTAAATTTAAAACAAGAAGATTCATGGAAAATTAGCAAAGAAACTTAACATATGTATTAGTTGAGATTTAATGTGATGTCATTACTAACACGTACTCAACAAATTCATGGGTCTAATAAATAATCATAGATGATGGATGTTGCAAGATGATTATGTTCGTTAATGAAATAGGTATTATTAATAAGTAAAAATCTTAATGAAAAAGGTCTATTGGTGGACAAGTAATAGTCTTATAAATAGACTATGGGGTTTAGCTAATAAAATTAAGTAGCAGAAGGAAAATGAGATTCTTATGGGATCTTTTGTTAGGATGGTTTGTGGTTTTATCCATGCAATGTAAGCTAGTGAGGTCAAACAATGTTATATAATGTCTTTAATGAGTATATCTAGTGCATTAGAAAAGAGAATTATTATAAGCAATATTTTTTATGTATCGTCAATATATAAATTTCATGTATCATCAAGAAATAATAGTATAACACATCATCATAAAATTAAACAAAAAAAATTATGCATACCATATTAGGAACAGGGTTGCTTGTACTGATGATAAATGAGGCATTACTAGACTTGCCTACTAATTCGGGGCATAAAAATTGAAACTGTCCAACTGCATCATGTTGACTAAATTGACCATAACTTGAGTTATGAAACTAAAAATTTAGATCCATAAATTTTCCTTGAAACTAGACTCATGTATCTTATTATCATAATTTTTCCAGCATTTTTCATACATCTAATTAGTACAGTTTATTCATTAAAGTTTCCCCTGTTTCACTATTTGATGGTTCGACCTATCTTTATAAAAACTCAGTTATCTCATTGTACATAATTCCAATAATGTTCTTGTTTATTCCAATCAAATGTAGACTCATTAATGATTCTAAGCATATAAACTCTGCTCCATGATTATTTTTGTACAATTTATAACAATTTTTCCAAGATGTAACAATGAATCACGAAGTCATTCGAACCGCCTCACTAAAATTTAAATATCTCATAATATAAAATTTCTTTGCCTACTCTATTTCTCTGTTTCTTTCATATAAAAATAGACACAATAAGATTTAATTCTATATCTTATTCACTCTCTAATTCCATTTCTCCTATTTTTGGTGATTTTTCAAAATCACGTTACTGCTGTTAACCAAAAACTGTTTCATTGTAAAGTATGGTTAACTAGTTTATAACATCCTTACTCCATTTCATTTAAACTTCATACATTAACCATACTTATACACAAAAGTATAGCCATTTTTGCATGGCTTTATACGTATACAAACCATTCAAAAATAAGCCAAAAGAGACATAGTCTATACATGCCATAAGATTCAAAAGAATTACATCTCATAAGATACCAAAGCTTAGTGATAGTGGGATTGATTATGATGTGGATCCCCGAGCTCAAGCCTCAACTTCAAAAATCTATAAAACAATGAAATAAACACACCAAGTAAGCTAATATAGCTTAGTAAGTTTTAAGCAATTTACACTCATTTAGATATAAATTTATTCAAGATTTCAAAACCTAACTCATTGATAACATCCATACCGAATATCCCAAACAATTAAAAGTTGAATTCATATCCACGTCGTATGCTTATAATAACTTTCATATACCATCATCACATAATAAATAATAACATACATGTCAAATACTTACCCAAATCTTCTACTTACATTTCAAGCTACCAAAAGTCTTAAGTTAATAGGTATAATTCATACCCCTAGTTTACTTACCTCTCCAAACTTAACCGTTCGTGCATAACATGTGATAATATACTTGTACATGTCCGTATACTTGATATCATAATTAATAGAAATCTTTTAACGAACCTCACACCTACACACTTGTTAATAAAATTTAGTAACGTATCGCACACTTAGTGCCGTTACTTAACATTTCTCGTAACGCATCGCTCACATAGAGCCAATTATTTAACATTTCTCGTAACGATCGCTCACATAAAGCCGTTATTTAACATTTCTCGTAACGTAACATTTCTCGTAACGATCGCTCACATAAAGCCACATTTAACATTTCTCATAACGTACGCTCACATAGAGTCACATTTTAATAATTGCACACATAGTGCTTTATAACCAATTTCGCACAATTAGTGCCTTTCATAACTTGTTGTCCATTCGATTTGTATACAAATATAAATGAAAACCAATCCATTGAATCACATACAATTACATACACCAAGATATATCCATAATATTCTCTATCCAAATATTATATCACATTAGGCCAAATCTTTATCAAGCATCCGACCAATCCATTTGAAATCAATCACATTCAAGCCTAATATCCCACATAATTTAATTACATTATTAACATTCAAATGCCCTTTTCATGCAATTATGTTCAAGCTATAAACAATATCACATTCGGCCAAATTCTTATCAAACTCCATGACACATTTGGCAATGTATATATTAACATACCTATCTTCTTATAGTAAAAGTTTGTATTGTAAAATAAAATTCAATTTAACTCAATTGCTTAAATCTTATCTCGAAAATTGACAAATTAAGCTTCCCGGCTACTCGTTTAGTTTGGCCTTTCCCCGATCCAATTCATTTTCCCTTTGTTCTTGATCTAAATGGTTACAAATTAAACCCATTCAAATACATTTCTATTCAATTTAATCCACAACACATAATTACACAAATTGCCATTTTTACCCCCAATATTTACATTGTTTACAATTTAGTCCATATAGCCCAAAACACAAAATATTAAGAGTTTAACCATATCCAACAAGGGCCGAATGTTCATTACTCTTCTATCAACTCATTTCTTCAATTATTTTGCTATTTAACCCTTTCAAAAATTTTCTTTTTACAAAATCATCCCTATACCAAGTTTCAAATAGAAATCCAAAGAAAAATCTTGTTAATCTAGCATGCTAATATTCTATTCTATTATTAACTATCCAAACATCAAATTTTATCCATGGCAACAATAAATTTTTATAACCAAATTCAAAATTTCGGTCATGGCTAGATAGATTTCATGGCAACAACCTCAAAAATGCTAAAATTAAGAAAAACCAAATTCATTTACTCACCTTATGAGAACATGCGAGGACCGAATATTTTGAGAGCTCAAACCCCTCTCTTCTTCTTTTTGTTTCAGTGATAAAAGGAGAAGATGATGATTCCCTCTTTTGTTTTTCTTATTTTCGATCACTAGAAAGAAAGATGAACACACTTGCTTTTCTTTTATTATTAATTCATTTATCACCTTTTTTTATTACTTAGTGACATGTAATATAGTAATAAATAATTATGTTACTATTACATGCAAATGATGGCCGGCCACTAGGCTTAATCTTTTGGCAAATTTACACTTTTAATACCTCAATCTAAAAAGCCATCTCCAATTTAGTACTAACACATTCTACCACCAATTTTTCATTTTATGCAATTAAACCCCCCTTTTACAATTAACCACTAAAACAATTAAATTTTAATACGAAAATTTCACACACAAATTCACATATAATAAGCATTTAATATAACATAAAACTATTATTCCAATTCGAATTCGTGGTCCCGAAACCACCATTCCGATTAGGGCTAAATTCGGGTTGTTACAATATATCAATGTCTTAGAATTTATATAATTCTAATAATTATCAACTCAAATTAATTTGTGATCTATTGATCGAATGTTCAATTCTTTTTAAGTCGTGATCTATTAATAGAATGTTTATTTTTCTTAAGAATAAGTTTAAATCCTCATCTTATTTAAAAAATATAAAAATGCAAAACACAATACAAACACACGATTGCATACCAAAAAACCATAGTCTTAGAGAAAAGTAAATATAAAACGCTCAAAAACAAGAAAGCTCAACTCTAATGGTGACTTACCAAAGATTTTGCTGCAACTGCAAAACATGAGAGCTCAGCAGCCACCTTTGATTTCCAAAACCCTGTTTTTCCTTCTTCAGTTTCGTCCAAAATTCCTCGAGTGACAAAAGTAGGAACACAGATTCTTCTGCAACAGATTGTTAGCAAATTCCACTTCAAAACCAAGTCCCTTAGCCTGGTTGAGTGTCGCTGCCCATTTTTTCAATGTGTGCCAGTTTAATTCCTTAATTGATACCTCTTCCATCTCTTTGATTGCGGCACAAATCAGAACTTGAATACTGTAATGGCAAAAATCGGTAGCTTTTCCACGAACATCTTCGATTCGGGTCGCAATAGGTTTGAGGTAGTCCGGTGTTTTATAGCAGCCAATGTTGTTCAATGCTTGTTCTAAGCCATGGAAGTCGGTAACAGCCACTTTCTTGTTGTCCTTGTCACAAAGTTGGTTTTCTAATTCACTAAAAGTAGAGTACTGCAACTCCTCATAAGTAAATAAACTTCCATGATCTTGATCTTGAACAGCACTAATAAGCCATGGCCATGTTGAAGAAAGCTGCAACAAGACAAAAAAAGAAGAAAGAAAACATATCATATTTATGAGAATGATGTGGGTATGATTATATATAAATTAGTTGATATATTTAATAAGATTACATAAAAAGTGAATTTCAAATTCATTACTACCATGCATTTAATAAATTCATGAGTATAAAAAGTCCTAACTGTTACATTTGTATGTATTCTATCACATAACATGCACTATGTTTAATACCCAAATCATATTTTGAAGTCCAAATTCTCAAATGTTAAATAGCTAGCTAATGTGCAATGCAATAATATATAAATATAAATGTATTATGTATATGCATATCGTACCTCCTTTCTTAGACTCTCCACAATTTAGTCAAGTAAGCTATGCATTGTAGCTAAGCACACACATATATCACACACACAGACATATGTACATATTAGTGCTTAAGCAGATTCAACAATACTTACTGTTTTAAATGCAGAAGTCTATGCAGGATTAGAGAAACAGGAAAATTGAATCACACAATTTGTTGTTGAAGGGAAGAGTTGACAGAAGTGAATGGTGCTTCACCCTTGAAAAGTGGAGAGAAAAGAGAGAGAGTGAGAATCGTCCCCCCCTCCTCTTCTAGGTGAGGAAGCATATATATATATGAGACATAGGAGATGCCATTTGTAAGCATCTTGTTGGCGGTAGGGTCACATCCTGTCTCCTTGTAGAGGCGGTGATGTAATCTTGTAGACTGATGACGTGACAATCTAGGGTGGCTTGACAATCAAAAACTGTTTCATCACAGTTGAATCCTAGGCACTTTTACCGGAGGCAGCTCATGATGAAAGTGTGCTCAATGGTGTGGCGAGCCGCGGTCGTAGTTGATATGAAGGTGGCATAATAGTTATCTTTTGTCATAAGGTTGGTCTTTCGGATAACTAAGATTAGAGTATAACACTCAAGGAGCTAGCAAACTTCCATGATGTTGATCTTGATCTTCATCAGCAATAATAAGATGATTAGTTGCTGTAATTTCTTCGACATCAGCCACAGACATGCTGAAGAAAGCTAGAACAATAAAAAATAAGAAGTTATAATTTATAAGAATGATGTGTATACGATTATATATAACTTAATTGAGATTTAATATGATATTTAATGAATTTTAATTTTACATTTATACGTGTTTTATCATATAGTATGTATTGTATTTAAAACATGAATCATATGCAATCTATGCATGCACATATGTATGCATGTATATCTAACCTCTTTTGTAGAGTCTTCAAGTTAAAATCTGATAAGATAAACGAAAATAAATAATCAAAACGAATAAGTTGATGAATTAAGATATGTATTATTTTTTTCATGTTTATAGTTTCAAACACATATATATAGGTTAGAAAGATTCAACAAGAAAAAAACATACCCGTATTAGATACAAACCCATATCCACTACATCCGAAATAAAGTAAAATAGTTGAAAATGACTTTTTGTTAGGTCTGAAAAGAAGTCTACTAACGAGGAAAGACATTATTGATTTATATGTTTAGATAAAATTATTAAATTTGATCATCTAAAATGTGCCGAATATGAAGTTATATTTGGCACTCACATTTAAATTCGAGTAACATAGCTGAAAATAGCTTCGGTTAAATATACATACCGTGAAGACTGCGTCAAGGTTTCCTGCTTTTGTTGAATCCTGAAAAATCAAACTACAAAGTTATATTGGAGACTTGCAATATAGAAACTAAGTAATCAAATTCGTAAAAATTAGCGTACCTTTGGCCTTTCTTGATCTAATCTCTCCAACTCATCTCCTACTTCAACTAATCTTCGTTTTGCCGCGTCGGTTAAACCGTCGTCCTTGTAGTTGCTCTCGATTTCTTGAATCTTTTGCTTTATGTGTTGGAGGTCAGGTCGAACTCGTGGTAAGAGATGAGAGGCATTAATGTCCATCATGTTACAAACTGTCCTTAGAATAACTTCCAAGTCTGCTATCTTGTCCTTCATTTTACCAAATATACAAAAAGCAAGTGATAAGAAACAATGCATACGTATTGTTGATACGAAGGTTTTCAAACTGCATCTATTATAAAGTATTATTCTCTTCCGAGGTGAAGATCAGCCTCGCCTTTTCTCCTAGGAAAAAAAATACCTTATTAGATGTTTTATATAGGTTAAATTAGAAAAAAAAAAAAAAAGAAAAAGAACGGCCCTTTTTAAAAGTTAATTAGGGATTTAGGCTCTTTTCCCCAAATTTATTATTTTTAAAAATAATTATTAATTAAAATTTTTAAAAATAAAACAACATTAAATAAAATAAAGATATGAGTAAAAATAATCAAACTCGAGATTCAAAGACAAAATACTAAAATCTATCTATCTAACAAAAATAAAGTTAATGTGTTAAGTTGTTAAAAAAAACACATCTTGTAAAATCCCTAATTAACTTTCAAAAACAGTTTTTTTTTTTTCTAATTTACCCCTTTTGTAGGATAAATTATACAAAAGATCACTAAACTATTAGTAAGTTTACATCTTGGTCTCTCAACTTCAAATTGTTACAAAATGGTCACTAAATCATTTAAATATTTTTATTTAAGTCACTAAACTATTCAAAAGTTGTATTCAAGTTACGAGGGTGTTAAGTTTTTTTTTTAAAGGTCAGCTTGAGAGATCCAAGTAATGATTTGACAATTGATATGACAAATCAATACCTATAAACGAGTAGAAAAACATACCTTAAATTCAAGTTGATCTGATAATTAGGGTCGAAGATCAGAGAAAAAACTATTTGAATTTTGCTTCACAAATTTGTAATTTTCAAAGTCATTTCTTAAAAAAAAAACTAAATTGTGAAAGAGAAAGAAAATGAGAGATTTTGGTCCGTACAAGTGTTGATTTTAACATTCTAATGACTTAAATGATAACTTTTAAATCGTTCATGGACCATTTTGTAACTTTTTTTGGAGTTAAGTGACCAAAAGATATATTTACTAATAGTTTAGTCACCTTTTGTAGAATTTGCCCATAATAATGTGAATTTATTTGAGACTTACGTTCTTTATCCGCCTGTCAATTCGATCCTTGTAAACCTTCGCCATTCCCGCCACGGTTTTCCCTTTCAAACGTTCTTGTTGCCGGGAAGTTGCTGATTCACCGGTATAAAAGGTTCCGAGACACCGGCGTTGTTTCTTCCTGACATTTCCATTAGCTTCTTGTGAGTTGCCGGGATCTAAATCCCGGTTTCTTTTTTTGCTTCCACTCGACGTCGACGAGTTGAACTCTTCGAGCAACAATGGTGGTCCGTTCGCGACTTCGGATATCAGATCATTGAGATTATCAAGACTCCAGTCTTCGTCATTCCAAAAAATGTAACCGTTGCTCATCTTTCACAGATCTGGGAAAGTTTTAACTTGGATCAGAAGAAATCGTTGAATAAAAAAACAATAAAATCGAAAATTTATATATAAATTAAGAAGAAGCAAATCATTGAAGCAAAATTATATGAAACAAAATTTTCTCAAGAAATTCAGGAAAATCAAAGTAAGAGATGATAATGAACAAGTAAACTTAGTAGTACTTACTGTTAGAGAAGAAGAGAGAATGTGTCGCCTGCTTGCCGAAGAGTACTCATTGCAGGGGGTCTAATTATAGAAGAAGGCCAAGTTGGTCATTGGATACTGTGTTTGTTTTTTCTTCAAATAAAGTGACAAAAAAGGCTGGAAACAGGGAAGGAAGACGGCCCCCACTCTCTTTGATCCATCGCATTATCGTTCTGTTGCTTGTTCCCTCTTTGTGGAACCATTTTTATTGTATTATTAGATCCGGTATCGTTATTAAAGGTTAAATTTCATTAGTAGTCACTCAACTGTTGATAAGTTTCTCTTTTAGTCACTTAATTATGAAAAGATACAAAATAGTCACTTAACTATTCAATTTTTTCTTTTTTGATCACCGGCCGTTAAATTACTAACGGAAAGTTAACTTAGCAGCTACTAAAATTGGTATAATAGAAACTTTAATTCTCAACATTTATACATTGTGTCTTTATTCTAAAAAAATTAACCTTCAACGTTTATATATTGTGTAAGCTGGTATTTTTCTACTGTTAAAAGTTAGCATGGTTGACTAAATAACTAAACAGTGACTCATGACGTGCCATATGTACTTCATGTTGATATACATAAACTAATTTTTAATAGTAGAAGTAAATAAAATTTTTAATAAAAGAATCAATTTACTTTTTAATCTAACGTACAATACTAATTTGTCCATTTTTAGTCACCCAACTATCTTGGATTTTTGGGTATTTTTATTTTCACGTTAGCCAACCGGTGACCAAAAAAAAATTAAATAGTTGAGTGACTATTTTATAACTTTTCATAATTACGTGACTAAAAATTAAATTTACTAATTTACCCTTACTTTTTTTGTTTCTAGTCCCGCCTCTATTTGTAATCCAATTTATCGTATTATTATCTTTATGGTACCCTCTCTTCGAAATGGAATCTTATGGCTGCACGTTTGCATCCCGACGCGTGAAATCCGGAATCATGCTGACTAAAATACAAATGACGAACTTTCCTCGCTATAGTGGCTTCCAAATTCCCCGCTAACGGCTGTTTTTATGCTTTTTGATAATGAATTTCTTTTCAAATATGATGACAATTTTTTTATTTTTCGTAAATTTAAAATTTAGATATTATATTTTTATTGTTAGGAATTTAAGTGTTGTTCGATAAAATGATGAAATAAGTGTTAGGAAAATTAAGTGTTGGATTTAAATTATAAAATTTGTTTGATATTCTACTTAAAATTAATTATAAAATATAATTAGATTATTTGATATAGATTTTAAATCATGATAAATATAGATTTTAAATTTTATCCTTAATTCTTAAATATTTCACCTTATTCTAACCATACGTCAAATTTTAAACTTAAAGTTTTTATAGGATAATATAATATTAAAATAAATAAAATTGATTTGAATTAATTGAAAATATTATTCATTAAGTGATAAGTAACTCTTATTTATTTATAATTTTCACACTTTTTGTATAAAAATTCTACCCATTTTAGATTATCAAAAGTGTAAAAAAATTAAATCATTAATCAAGTTCAATTGTTAATATCATTAAAGAAATTGAACGCGAAATAACCCAACTCAAACTACCTTGATTACCACCTCTATGCTAAACCCAAAAATATTATAATGCAAAACTTGTAAAATCTGATCTCCACCTCTATGCAAAAATAGAAAACTTGTAAAATCTGATCTGCATAGAGGCAAATCTAGGGGGCTGGCATGGGCTCCACCCCCTAAAATAAAAAATTATTATTTAGGCCTTTTAAATTTTTTTAAAATTTTAAATTAATAAAGATAAAATTATACTTTGGTTTCTTAAAATTACAAAAATTCGATTTAATTCTTTAAAAATTATAAAAATATAGATTATAAAAAATTAAAATTTCATTCGACCCCCTTTAAAAATTATTCTAGCATCGCCTCTGCATTCGGGATACATTGAAATGGTGAAATTCCGGGCTCTTGTATCTTGCCAATGTCGCCATTGCATCCGCAACACGATTTCCCTCTTTGTAAGTGTGCAAAATGCGTACATCTCAATCTCGATGAAGCAACTGCTATATGGACCGAACCAAGGTGTTAGATCTTGACATAACCCAAAGGTGAAGGACTCTAAACAGTCATTTTTAGTTTTTTCTCACCTTTTGCTTCCCTTCTGATTACCAGAGCCTTAGTTACTCTTACAAACTTCACGCCATTTTCGAATAAATCACTCTTAGACACACCAAATTTTTTTGGGAGGAAACATAATTAAATTGTATATTTTTGTATAGTAAAAATATAATTACTATTTTAATAGCCTATATTTTTATAATTTTTAAATGATTAAATCAAATTTTTATCCACAACACATAATTACACAAATTGCCATTTTTACCCCCAATATTTACATTGTTTACAATTTAGTCCATATAGCCCAAAACACAAAATATTAAGAATTTAACCATATCCAACAAGGGCCGAATGTTCATTACTCTTCTATCAACTCATTTCTTCAATTATTTTGCTATTTAACCCTTTCAAAAATTTTCTTTTTACAAAATCATCCCTATACCAAGTTTCAAATAGAAATCCAAAGAAAAATCTTGTTAATCTAGCATGCTAATATTCTATTCTATTATTAACTATCCAAACATCAAATTTTATCCATGGCAACATTAAATTTTTATAACCAAATTCAAAATTTCGGTTATGGCTAGATAGATTTCATGGCAACAACCTCAAAAATGCTAAGATTAACAAAAACCAAGTTCATTTACTCACCTTATGAGAACATGCAAGGACCGAATATTTTGAGAGCTCAAACCCCTCTCTTCTTCTTTTTGTTTCAGTGATATAGAAAGAAAGATGAACACACTTGCTTTTCTTTTATTATTAATTCATTTATCACCTTTTTTTATTACCTAGTGACATGTAATATAGTAATAAATAATTATGTTACTATTACATGCAAATGATGGCCGGCCACTAGGCTTAATCTTTTGGCAAATTTACACTTTTAATACCTCAATCTAAAAATCCATCTCCAATTTAGTACTAACACATTCTACCACCAATTTTTCATTTTATGCAATTAAACCCCCCTTTTACAATTAACCACTAAAACAATTAAATTTTAATACGAAAATTTCACACACACAAAGTCACATATAATAAGCATTTAATATAACATAAATTTATTATTCCAATTGAATTATTATTCCAAAATCACCATTCCGATTAGGGCTAAATTGGTTGTTGTTATATATATATATATATATATATATATATATATATATTGCTCATTATTAAGTTTGATTTCATGATCTAAATCTTCAATTTAACTTTTAAGCTTGGTTTTTCAGGACTTCAACAAAGCAAGGAACTTTGAAGCAATCTTCACTGCTATAATAGTATATATGGTATGCATATTTCTTGTCATTCATATTAACCAACATAACAACATTTTTATTATTAAGTCTATCTTTTAATCATTTAACTTTAACATGTTATAAAATATCATTGAACTATTTGAAATTTTTATTTAAATTACTAGATTGTTAAAATCGTCACTATATCGCTTTCTATTCATACGGCCGATACCCATCAAAAGTTTTCCTTCCTATTTTCTTCTAAAATGTATATTTATTAATAGTTCAATGACAGTAGGTGTAATTTATCCTAAATCAAATTATAATTATTTTATCTTTCCCATTCAATTGTAATTTAATTGTAATTTAGGGATGAAATTAAATTGTAATTTTTACGATAGAAAAACTGTAATTTTATCATTTTAATAGTTTATATATTTATAATTTTTAAAATATTAAATCAAATCTTTATATTTTTAGAGAAACTAAAATATAATTTTACCTTTATTAATTTTAAATTTTAAAGGATGGTAACTCCTGCCAACCTTAATTGTTCTTTACAAAATGTTCCACCCTAGGCAGATTAAATCCTACTAAATTTTTAGAAAAATGTTTGTTTTCATATGTTGCAAGAACCTAAGGTACAATAATATTAATGTACTAATCATGAAATATAATGTAGTGATTGTTGATCTATTTTTTTAGCTATGTTATTAAAGGTTCAATCTCCGCTCATGTGAATGGAACTTATTTTATGTCTAGTTATTTTAGGTCAGTTCAAGTGCAGCTATTTGCTTTTATTCATATTGTATCGAAGAAAACTCTACCTTAAGAAACATGTATATATCTTATACTATATTTAAGTTTTTCATTGAGATGATGCCATTGATCAATTAGACATTAATTTAATTGAGAAATACAAAATTAAATTTATATAAATCAATGTAAATCCATTCATGGTAGGACTTCAATATAGGGTACCATGATCTTCAAAATATTAATTTTACCATTTCAATTAGAGGTGATCATGGGTTGGGCTACCCGGCCCGGCCTAACGATGCGCCCGAAAAATGAGAGGGTTCGAGTAAAAATAGAGGCCCGAAATATGGGTTTGGGCAAAAAACGAGGCCCGTTTAGAAAATGGGCCGAGCCTCGGGTAAAACTTTTTTGGCCCGACCCAGTCAGAATTATATATTAAATATATATTTTATTTTTCATCAAATATACTTTTTAAATTTACATATTTTTTATTTGTTTTTTTTTTTTAATATTTGTTTTAAAATTTTATTTAATGAAAAAAGATAAAAAATTTTAATATGGGCAATTTGGGCCGAGATAGACTTGGGTTTATCAATTTTCTTTTAGGCCGAGCTTGAACAAATTTTTAGGCCCATATTTTCGATCGGCCGTGCCTGCACCTAGAAAATGGGCCTAAAATTTTGTCTGAGCCCACCCACCGACCCATGATCACCTCTAATTTCAATTAAAATTTTATTTATTTTTATATATATTTTATAAATATGCATTTACATAATATTTTTTTAAGATATTATAAGCATGTCATAATTTGATGTGTATACACTTGTTTGTAATATGCGTTAAACATAAACTACTTTCCTTTAGGATCAATAAATAAGAATATTTTCTAGTTTAAAACAATTTTTGGAAGTAATTTTTTTGGGGTAATTTTCATTTACATTTTATAATTCATTTTCAAGTTGGTGGCAATATTTCAAATAAAATGATGATTTCAAGTATTAATAGTGAAAAATAAAGAACACTATAAAATATTTACTTTTTAATTGCTTATATTATAAATTCAATCTTTGTTTTCATTTGACATGAGTCTCGGATTCCATCTTTAGACGACACCTTATTATTTTTGCCCCTTATATAAAATGTGTATTTGTTAATCGAAAAATGTAACCTTTCCAAAAAAAAAAAACGAAAATAAAGTAAGCAATTCTCATTAAACTCGTCTAGTTTGAATTTTAATAGAAATGAAATCAAATTTACTCAAATTCGATAAAAGAAAAAAATCAAATGGTAACTTGAAATCATCCAACTTCAGATATCTAAAAATCAAAATGTTATTTTTATTCGTATAACTAAGTCCACGTATGATGCATGCTAAGATGCTGCTGATTGTTTTATATGTCTATCTCAATAAATGATTTAAAAATTTTCCAAAATTTTAAAATATATATTGAAAAAATCATAAAAATTTAAAAAAAATGATGTACATATGGATTACCATGCAAGCAGTCATATTTAAAAAATTATCGTTTTAAACTGATTTTTTTTAAAAAAATAACAATTTAATTCTTTTTTAAAGGTTGATAATCAAATTGGAGGCGAAATTTAGCTTAAAAATAGAATGAGGTTCAAATTGATAAAAAGTATAAATATTGGGGGCTAAATTTAAAGTTACGCCATAAATTAAAAAATAACTACCCGGTAGAAACCTAAAACCCTGGTATTCCGCCGTCTTCCTTCGCTATTTGTTATCAGTTTGCTAAAACCCTAATCTTGGACCCAATAACACAAACAGAAAGAATCCCAAATCAGAAAATGGTGATGAAGGTGAGACATCCATGGAGATTTCTTCTTTTCCGAAATTACCCTCGTCGATCTCCACTCCGTATTTCCGCCATATCTCAGGTACTCATTCCCTCACCTCCTATTGTTCACTCCTTCAACAACATTGCTTCTCGTTCCCATTTCACAAACCCCTTCAATCTTATGAAAGGATTATCCATTTTAAATTACAACAATCAATCTAATAGTTTCTCATCCGAGGCAGAAAAAGACCCAGATCATGTTTTGGTAAGTAGTGTCACTGATATTTTTACTAAGTTCAGTGGTAAGGATGATATAAAGAGAGAATTGGAGTTGAATAGTGTTGTTTTTAGCCATGAAATGGTTTTGAAAGTGTTGAAGAATGTTGAGTCTAGCCCTGATGTAGCAATTAGGTTTTTTGATTGGGTTTTGGAGACTAATGGGGAAAAGCTTAGTTCCAAATCGTATAACCGGATGTTAGGTATTTTGGGTGTCAATGGGTTGATTGAGGAATTTTGGGGTTTGGTTGATGTTATGAAGAAGAAAGGGTATGGTATCTCTGGTGCCGTTCGTGATAGAGTTGCTTTGAAGTTTGAGAAAGAGGGACTGGAGAGTGATTTGGAGAGATTAAAAGGGGTTTTTTCTTCGGGATCTGTCGATAATTCGATCGAAAAGGTTTGTTCCAGGGTGTGTAAGATTATTAAGAGCGAGTTATGGGGTGATGATGTTGAAAACCGGTTACTCAATCTGAATGTTACGTTTTCAATGATTTGGTGAAAATGGTATTGGAATATCTTGCTTCGAGCCAGCAAAATCATTGATATTTTCCGATGGATCGAGGAACGTGGTTTGGTGAAGCACGACGGACAGAGTTATAATGCTATGGCTAGAACTTTAGGGAGGGAAGATTGTGTTGATCGATTTTGGAAAGTTGTTGATGAAATGAGAAGCCTTGGGTATGAAATGGAAATGGAGACTTATACAAAGGTTTTCGAGCACTTTTGTAAGAAGAAAATGATTAAAGAAGCTGTAGACTTGTACGAGTTCGCAATGGCCGGTTCCAATAAGCCTTCTACGAGCTCTTGTACCTTTTTGCTGAAGAAATTAGCGGTGTCTAAACAATTAGACATGCGTCTGTTTTCAAGAGTCGTGAAGACTTTTGTTGAGAATGGGAATGTCTTGACAGATTCCATGGTTGATTCGGTTCTTAAATCTTTGACGAGTGTTGGTAGACTCAAGGAATACAACAAGGTTCTAAAAGTAATGCAGGAGAATGGGTTTATAACCAGTGGTAATTTACAGTCGAAAATTACTTTTAGACTTGCTAGTGCTGGTAAAAAAGACGAAGCTTCTGAGTTTATAGCATCAAATACTGATTTAGATCACAAAGCATGGGCGTCTTTAATCGAAGGATGTTTTTATTTCATTAATTGCTTTCAATTTTATGTACAAATCACAATTTCACTTTAAGTTTTGTTTCATTTTAATTTCATTATTTTCATTACAATTTGAACTATCCTTCAGAAAGTTTAATGAAAAGTTTGAGTTTTTTCATATTTTCGTTATTTTCAACCATATTGTTTCAATCGTTTCATTTTGCAAAAGTTGAGTTTAGTTATTATTTTTAGTTTAGTTCTGCTTTGTGTCAAAAGAAAAGAGATAGAATATTTTCCAAAGACAAAATGTAACTAAAGCCGTAATATTTTCCAGCACAAAACAGAATTAAAGCCGTAGAATGGCTAAACTCAACTTTTGCAAAATTATTTACGATTCGGCTTGCAATAGGTTGAAGGTAGCTTGAAATTTCCCCTCAACGAAGTTTCTTCAACTCTTCTGGTAAACCTTGGAAATCTTTTGGCTCCACTTGCTTGTTGCCTTGGACATAAACTTGATTTTTCAAATCATTAAAAGCAAAACTTGCAGAAGGACCATTACCAAGATCTAGAGAAAGCTGAAACAATAAACATAAAAAAACCATAAATTATTAGTATGATTATACATATGTATTTGTTGAGATTTAATGTGATGTACTTAAAAAGGCAAATTCATTACCAACACGTATTCAACAAATTCATGGATCTAATAAATAACCATAGATGATGGATATTGTAAGATGATTATGTTGATTAATGAAATAAGTATTATTAATAAGTAAAAATATTAATGAACAAGGTTTCTTGATGATCAAGTGATAGCCTTAAAACTATAATAAAAATTTCTGAAACCTAAACGATGTTCCCAAATTTTTTTGGTTGGTTGTTCTCAAATACTACTTAGGTCAGCTAATGTACATATCATATCTTTTTCATTACTGCCTCAATGAATTAACCGTCAAAATATAAATTTAAATTATTCACGATGTGATCTTGAAATTTAATTAAAAAGATGTAAGATCATGTTCAAAAATGACATGAGACATCAAGATAAAGAAAAAGAAAAGGGAACTTATAAAAGATAAAAGTACATGAATCCATATCCAATGTATTATTGCTAAGTCTAAAAATATATATATAGTGAAAATAAAATTATGATTATAATGTGACTTATATTTTTTTATTTGATATGTGTTAATAACATGAAAAAAATTACTGAAATGCCATTAAATAATTAGAAAAATGATCATAGATAATGTGATAAGAAAAATCCGTAAAATAATTTCTCCCTTTAATTTGTAAATTTCATGCAGCATCAATAAATAATAACACAAGTCAATATTAAATTAAATAATAATATATACATACCATATTAGTGGAAGGGTTCCCAGAGTCCTGAAAAACCAAATTAAAAAGTTAGTGGAGACTTAGGATGAGTTTGAATGGACAAGGTGTTTACTCTGCTTTTATCAGAAAAACAACTATGATGTAAGATTAGATAATCGTAGTAATATCAGAATGTAAAATAAAAAGTAAGCTAAACGCACTGCACAGCACCCAATCGCCCATCAAATTCACCCTTAGATCGAGTAATTAAATTTTTAAAAATTTAACATACTTCACGTGCTTTCTGTGTTATCTCCTAATTTTTTGCTTCTCCGAGCAATTTTTGCTTCGCCTCAATTCCATTTAAATCATAGGTTTTAGCTTTTTTTGCACTCCTATCTAATGACTTGGACATCCTCTTTCAGTGGCTATTGCTTGGAGTGCACTAATTTCATATCTGACTTTTTGTCCTTCCTTCCCCAAAACATACAAACAAAATAAGTGTTAAAAGATACTTTGTAGATATAATGATTTTTTGAATCATCTATTACGATATATTGTTGACTCTGAAAATAAAAATCATTCTTGGATTTGAGTTAGTTTACTTCTCAACCCAGACCATGATTTCAAACTAAAAAAAATGGAGTAAACAAGCCACAATGAGGAGAATTTACTTGCTCTATCTGTCTGTTAAGCCGATCTGTCATTATCTTGTTTATTTCCTTTCCATTTCTCTTTCCAAGCTCTTCGAGGGTTAATTTTTTATTTTTCGGCTCTAATGATGGTTGGAAGTTACATTATTCCTCTGTGCCTTTTTCTCTAGCTTCCGACTTTCTTTTAATGCCTATACTCGCGATCGAGTCATTCATCCTACATTTACTAACAACCCTTCTCTCTTGATTCGAGTTGTTCACTTGTCCTTCGTAGATAGCTTCATGGGATGAAGTGCTAGCGATGCTCATTGTCGGAACCATTTTTTTGTTTGGAAAAGCGGTACGACTTTAAAAAGGAAAATAGAGTCGCCACCAATCTTTTTGAAGTGTGATTGGGCCACTTTTGAAAATGTTTTGGTCTACGAATTTTAGAAAAACTGCTCGGAGCTGATTACATTTGAGGAAGGATTAGCACCTCTCAACGCCCAAAATTGGTACCGTATTGATTGATTAATGTCCTTAATGTCAAGAATTAGAAGATATTTTAAAGTATGGAAAATGTTTGATGACTCGTATTGGATATCAAAACTCTCTTGTTCGAAAAGTCGAAATATCATGTCCAAAGACGATAGGACACGATGCTTCAAACTCTCGATCCCAAGATCATTTTATGATTTCCAAAATACATGGAGTGCAATTTGAAAAGGGTATTTTACTATTTGGCTAAAACTAAAACCAAACCAAAGACGATTGAGTACGATTCTTTGGATTTCCAATTATGAAATATTGCCCTTATTTAAGAAATACGATAAAAAATCATGAAGGATATCTCGTTGTTTAGATGAAGTAAAATCGAAACCAAAGACGATTGGGTATGCAATTTCTTGAACTTCCAAACACGAAACATTGCCTCATTTTCAAAACAATCGAAATCTTTAAAGGACATTTAGTGATCTAGATGAACGAAAAATCGAAGCCAGTCACGATTGAGCACGATTTCTAACTTCCAACCACATAATGTTACCTTTGAAAAACTTTCTATGAATTTTGGAAAAAGGAAAAAATAAAACGTTAAGATGTAATTCAAAATCATTGATCGACATGGAATGATAAGAACAAAAATATACCAATTTAAATAGTAAATTACCCAAAAAATGGTAAAGGTAATGTAAATAACGAAAATGAAATATTAATATTGATAAAGAAAACATAAAATAATAATAACCATAGCAATGAAAATAAAAATAATAGAGACATATATATAGATATATATACCTATAATAAATATAATAATAAAGTAATAGTAACCATATTGAAAATAATAGTGAATATAATAGAAATAATAGTAATAGATATAATAAACATAAAAAGTATTAATAATAACATAATAGGGAAAAATGATATGTAGTAATAATAATAATAATAACGGAAAAAATTAAAATAAGATAAAATAATAAGAATAATAAGAATAGAAATAATATTAAATTTAATAGTAATAACAAAAAATAGCGAGAAATGAACAAAAGTAAGACCAATAATAAAAGTAATAAAAGTAATAGAAGTAACAATAGAATTGGTAGAAAAATAATAAAACAACGAGTACTAATAATAATAAAAGTAATAGTATAAAATAATGTCAAATAAATAATAGTAGTAATATTGGAAAAGGAAAAATAATAATAAATAGTAATATAAAACGATAAAAAAGTATGAAAATGTGATTAGTAACAATAATTTTGTATATAAGAATAATAATATAATAGTAAGCATAATAATAAATATTAGAAATAATTAATCCGAAAAAATAAAATAAAATGGGTGAACAAATGACTAAATTAAACTGAAAATAAAAGTTGGGGACAAATCATAAAATAAAAAAGTTAAATTGCAATTTATGCTAGAGAGTAAGGATGAAAACACCAATATTCCATATTTTAAAAGGCGTGCTCGACGCGATCAAATTGAAGTGGTGTGTAAAATTCAGAGGCAAATTTAAAAATAGAAGAAAACCGAAAGGGATGCAATCAAAACAGGGAGCAAAAGGAGGACTAAACACACAATTTACCTTTAGGTAAATGGGCACGATTCCTTCCCTAATAAATGGTGCCGCTTTGATTTGAGGCTTTAAAAACAAAAAAACCAAAAGTTTCTTCATTTTCATCTCTGCTTTGAAAACCAAAACCCAAGCCTAACTTTTTGCCTCTTATTTTCTAGGGTTTGGCCCTCTCAAAGTTTACCCTCTCGCCCCGCAACACCACCGGTCCGGTGTCCGGCCACGAGCGCAAGACCAATATTCTGGTAAGCTTCTTCCCCTTGTTTTTTTTTTTAAAATGCTAATATAGATACAGATTATAGTTTAAAACAAAAAAATGCTCTGTATTCTTTCGTATTTTCAATGTAAATTGTATATCCTCCCTTTTTTAAGAAACGAAAATCCCCTAACCCCAAATACAACTTCGAAAAAAAAAGAGGAAACAAAAATCAATAGAAATGGTAAATCAACCTTTTTATCTCTGATTCTTTGTATTATTCTCTGAGGAAGCGTGAATATGGTGTTCTTTTATCTCAATTCTGTTAAAAATAAAGTAATCTTTACAGATTTGATTTGGCTTTTTGTAGCCTGTTTTACAACTATCAGTTTACCCCGTTTGTAGGTACGTGGTGGCTCATGCCTCACGACGTAGAGGCGGAGACGCAGACGTCGCGAGAGCCGTGACTTGCGCGCGAGTGCTGGCTGAGGTGGGATAGTTACGGCGCTAGTAATGCTGAAACCCTTTAGGTTTTTTACTTTCTGTTTTATTTCTTTAGACCATTGGGCCTCGTTTTGGGCTCTGCTATTTTGGGTTTGTGTTTACTGTTTAACTTGAGGTATTGGGCCCGGCCCAAAAATTGGGCTCTACAGCTGCCCCTCTTTGCTCGTTGTCGTGTAACGAGAACGGAGAAAAGATTTTAAGAGGACCAATTTTGCCCGGTCTTGTTGAGGTCCGACTTCGTGACGCCTCCTTTCTTCAAGTAGGCCTGCTTTAACTTATCAGATTTTGTTCCGATCCGCTCCACTACTTGCTAGTGTAGATAAGATCTGCTTGCTTCGATCTGCTTACTCTTGCTTAGTAGAGATAAGATCTGTTGTCTTCAATTCGCTCCACTCTCTTTCGGTGAAGATAGGATCTACTATCTTTGCCCGCTCCACTCTCGCCGTGGAGATAAGATCTGCTACTTTCGATCCGCTCTACTCCCGCAGTAGAGATAAGATCTGTGGTCTTCAATCCGCTCCACTTCGCCGGTGGAGATAGGATCTACTATCTTTAGCCCGCCCACCTCCGCCGGTGGAGATAAGGCTTCAATCTTCGATCCGCCCACCTCGCCGGTGGAGATAAGATCTGCTACTTTCGATCCGCTCTACTCCCCGCCAAGAGATAAGATCTGTGGTCTTCAATCCGCTCCACTCCCGCCAGCCGGAGATAGGATCTACTATCTTAGCCTGCTCACTCCTTTCGGTGGAGATAAGGCTTCAATCTTCGATCCGCCCACTCCTCGCCAGGGAGATAAGATCTGCTTTTTAGCCTATTACCCTACCGCTAGGGAATTAAGGCTCGTTGTTTTGACCTGCTCCACCTCGCCAGTGGGATAAGGTCCGATGTTTTCGCCGCACTACCCATCGCTTAGGGAATTAAGGCTCGTCATTCACGATCCTGCTCCACTCCGCTCAGGTGGGATAAGATCTCGCTTTTGGCTCGCTACCCTACTGCTTAGGGAATTGAGGCTCAATGTTTTCGACTGCTCCACTCCTACCAATGGGATAAGGTCCGATGTTTTGGCCTGCTACTCTACCGCTAGGAATTGAGGCTCGATGTTTTTGACCTGCTCCACTCCTCGCCAGTGGGATAAGGTCGATGTTTTGGCCCGCTACCCTACCGCTTAGGGAATTGAGGCTCGATGTTTTGACTGCTCCACTCTGCTTCGGTGGGATAAGGTCTAATTTTCTCAGAACTCCCATCAATTTTGCTACATTGTCCTACGGGAGCCTACCGAGAATTGATTTCATAGGGTTTATGTTTATGCCAAATGATTAGGATGTCATGAAAAATGCTCCTAACCATATGTATTATGAATGTTATGAATGGATGCAAAATGTCATGAGAATGATCCATTTTTAACACTTGGGCTGTTATTGCTTGCTGCTTATTAAGGTGTCCCCTGACGTATGTCTTCTCTGTTCAGCTGATACATCTAACAGAGAATTTGAAGATGTTGTCACTGCCTAATCCCTTTTCTCAAGTGCTCCGAGCCCTTTAAGCCTGGTTAGTTCTAAATAATTGTCCTATTTTGGATTCTTGTATTATTTAGAGACTTTCAGAGTAATACGCAAAACTTCTTTTATGAAAGCATTATTAGCTCAATAATCATTATTTCAATGAAAACTACTTGTAAAAGATCATAATAATGGACCAGAAAGAAATTAATTAGGAGCATAGCTCGAAACAAATCAGATAGCAAATGCAATCAAGAAGGAAATTTATTGGTAGTGTATTTTGAAACGAGCAAATTAAGAATGGGTAAGATGGCAATTAGGTGCCCCAGATATCGCCGACTGAGCTTCTTTGTTCAAACTTCTTGAGGACCATTTAAGCTCAATATGTGTTTAGGGGATTCAGAGTACTTTGTCGATGCCCCAAGATGTAACATACTTCCTCATTGTCAATTCAAGCATGGCAAAACCATCAGATGCCCCATCATGATTTGATCACAACTTGAGCCGCCTTTTCGGTTTTCGACTCAAAGCCCTTTGGTCTCAAAGTGCCCTTTATGGGTTTTCACCTTGGCCTCTCGCTTTTATTTTTTATTTTTTGCAAAGCCTCAAACGTCCTTTGCGAAGTTTTCGCTTTGGCCTATTTCCTCTTAAGCGAAGTGTTTCTTGACTGAGCTCGCATTAACTGGGTTTGGCTGACTCTTGCCGTCCATCTTGGTTAGTATCAATGCTCCTCTATGAAAGACCCTCTTTTCGACATAGGTCATTTCCAATTAAGCATCTACTTTCCTCTGAAGTCCTTTTGCATAGGGAGAATCTATAAAACACTCTGGGGTGAACATTTGTTATGAGCCCGCATCATTTGTTTTTGGTATATTTGACCATGACGGTTGGCTCTTAACCTTTTTCCTCGATCGCTTTCAGTTGGTCATCATGAGAGTGAACCCATTCGCTTCGTCCAACTTCGCCCGACAAAAATAAGAATTTTAACTTCGATGGGCAAGACTGTATCCATCTATAAACCAATGAGAAGGGTGTTGCCCCGGTGGAAGTCCTCGTCAACATTCGAGAAGCATATGCCAATATTTACAGGTTTCCATCATCTTTCACAATTTTTTTTGAATGGTTTCTTTCTTTTCTTTTCTTCTTTCTTTCTTCTTATTTTTCTTTTCTTTTCTTTTGTTTTTTTTTTAATTCGAACTTGAACTTGAAGTTGAAATTGAACTTGGATGATTGACCTTGTAACTTTGTTATGGGAACCGAACCTCACTCTCTTAGTGGAATAGTTGACAATCACGAAAATGAATAGGCGTCAACTAGATACTTTTGACAAAATCATCCCCATAACATTTATGCCCCACGTATAGAAAAAGCATATAAGTCGCGTCTTCTCAATTTGGCATTTACGGCAACACTGACAAAATCTCTCTTTCATGGTAGCTTCATCGTGCCTAGGCATATCTTGATGCGGTCATGCAAAGACATCTTTGAATTCTTTGAATAACTCGATGGCGTCCCGCTTTGTTTCGGTGGAGGCAAGGCTTGATCTTCACTCCTTTCCCCGACTCACAATGTCCATCGACCCTTTGTACGATAGAGTCTATTTTATTTTGTTTTCCCATCCTTAACGGATCGATGGGTAAGTTGTACTCTCGATATCTTCAAAATATTCGGATCCTTTTAGACCCATATTTCACTCAAAAGGAGTCTCAGAATGCTGTTGCTCATGCCCCGATATCTGGGTACCTATTGTAGGTACGAAGGTAAATTCCAAAGAATAAACGGTTATGAAGATGATTATTTATAATGATGGATGAAAAATGGAAGAACATTCCAAAGAACAAAAGAATATATAGTATGACATGGGAAAAAAATGAGAAAATATTTGCTCGACATGAAACACAAACATGCATTCTTATTGAAAATAAAGATGTTTGAACATGTGCCTATTTCACAAAAGATTCTTATTGTTTTCTAGGCTTAAAACAACAAGTGTGTTTTGAACATTACTCTGTGTTAGCTCTAAAAACTACAGGAGTTTCCTTCACGGTCCAGTTATTCAAAACACTTTCAGGCTCGTAGGGGTGAACGCCACCTAGGTTTCCTTCATTCGATACGGCTTTGATGCTCAAGGCTTTTAACATGTCTTCGGCCGTTTCTTCATTTGTCATCCCCGGTTTAGGAGGGATAATTCCTTTCGGTATGAATGCCTTCGATGGAAAAGTAATTGATCCCCATTTGACCTCGGCGTCTTTCTCTACCGACTCACTTCCTATGGTACACACTTTTTCCCCTTCCACAAAGTCAAAGAACTCCAGCTCTTTATTATCCATTAACCCTTGTACTAGGGCTCTGAATTCGCTGCACTACTGGATCTCATGGCCTTTCTTATTATGAAACTTACAGTAGTTCCTCGTATCCTGGGATTTACCCCTTATATCCTGTATGATTAGACCTCTTTCCACCATTCTTCTCCAGACCTCTCTCAACGGGGTTCTTATTTCTGCAACATTCGACTTGATTCTTTTTTCTGCACTCTCGATTATCGCATTCATCCCATTATCAATGTGACTGGGTGACGGATTTTCCACGACAGGCGCATCATTGAACTCTACAATGCCCATTTTGATGAGCCTTTCGACTAGCTTTTTGAAAGGGAAGCAATTCTCTATCGGGTGCCCTACTATCCCTGCATGGTATTCACATTGAGTGCTTGCATCGTACCATTTTGGATATGGGGGTTGCAACGGTTCTGAGTAGACAGGGGCTACCACGTGTGCGTCTAATAAAGTTTTGTACAACTCCCTATACGTCACAGGTATGGGAGTAAACTGAAATTTCTCGATCCTCTGTCTCGTGTTGGGCTCTTGTCTTGGTCGGGCCTGCTGGCCCACAGCTACAGCTCTCAGTTGAGTAATAGTAATAGGTTTAGGATAACCCGAGCTTACATTCCCTACTTCAGCTTCCCTTTTCTTGTTGCTTTGCTCTTCTTGCGCTCTCTCAAGCCTCTATCTTCCCACACCGATTATGTTTCTATCATCTCACGACATCACCATGTCCACAAACTCTTAGTCGTACCTCCCAACATGTGGTTAATGAACGGTGCCTTGAGTGGTATTGATGAAGAGCATGGTTATTTCCTTTTTAGTAATGGTGGTTTGACTCAACGTGGCGACCTCCCTCCATCTTTGGCATTTCTTCAAGCTTTCACTTGGCTTTTCTCCATGTTTTGCAATGTGATCCTGTCGGTGCTATATCGGTCACATGGCCGTAATGCTTGATGAAAGCTCGCGCCAAATCTCTCCACGATTTGATTTGGGTACAACTCAACTGGTTGTACCATTCTCTGCATGATCCCAATCGACTATCTCGAAGCAATGGATCAACAATGGTCGTTGTTGACATATCCCGTCATTCTTCGACGTAACATCGTAATATAGGCTTCGGGACGCCTAGTCCCGTTGTTTTTTCAAACTCGCATCTTGAACTTGAGGAAGTACTAAATCGGGACTAGACTCACTTTCTTAAGATCTACTTCGCATTGGTGATCAAGACTTTCCAATGCTCAAACTTCTCCTCTAGCCATTTACATCGATCTTGAACTCTTTTGAAGCTCTGCTTTTACTTTCTCCCTTCGCCATCTCATCAAAGTCTGGGACTATAGGTTTTTCCAAATTGACTTCGGGGTTAAGGCTCGAGCCTGCGGGGAAGTTTTCCAGTGTCGGAGCACCGGATTGGTGCTGAGGTTTGATATTGACCGATACTCTTGGTGGTTGCACTTGGGAACTTGTCGGGGCCAGGCCCGGAGGGCAAGCAAAATCTTCATTATCTTCTCCAGTATCGACTAGAGGCCTTTTTCCGCTTCAGGCCCTCCACCAACAAGCTGCGTTAGTTGGCTCATCATGCTTCTCTCGGGATTCTAGCATTTGATCCTCATATCCTGTTGGATCTTGGCTAATCGCTCTTGCATCCGAAAGCTGCAGCTGGTCTTGCATCTCTTTCTGATCTGCTCTAACCTTTCCATCCTTTGATCTATTACTCTCGCCTTTTTTCGAGTGTAATAGAAGTGTTCCAGATAACTATAATATGACCTCTAGTTAATAGGGTTGTCTTATGATATTTAATGCAAATGTTTGTGATGCAATGCAAATGCATGAAATGCAATGCAAATGAATGAATGCAAAAATAAGAGGCATTAACTCAATTCGATTACATTAGAAAATTTTACTAGAAAATAAATTTCTTTACACAAAACGGATCGCATACACGGCCTTGTCCTCCTAGTCCAAGTGAAAACATGAATCCCTTCTTCGTAAAAGTCAAGTCTTGTAAAATTCTAATGGATACTTCCTCTAACTCCTTTTGCTTGATCCGGACCGCTACTCCTGTTTACTTGTTACTTCTTCAAGAATGCCGAGACATAGTAATCTTGAATATTCTTGTCAACTTGAATCCACGGTGATAAGGTCTTGTATTCCTTCACGGACTATCGCCTTCTCTCATTGTATTCACTTGGACTATATTTGGATGACCGTATTATAATCCACTTTATCAAAAATCCATTTTCTTATGACCAACTTTTCTATTTAGTAATCAATTTGAAATCAACACCTCTTTTCTATGATGTGAATGCAATGCAATCAAAATGAATAAAACCCGTTAGTACAAGAAAAATAAATAACATAGAACCTATCGGGGTAACCACTAGGGTTTGACATGGTTCTACCTAAGGTAGGCCCTTAGGTTTTCTACATGTGGTTTCGTTCTAAAGAAAGGGTACTGAACCAAATGATTCCTCAATCCTCACCCATTATAGGCTCATACCGATTGAGTTCATTCAGAATACATTTCCCTATGGCCATGCGAGGTGAAAACCTCACGGAACCATAGGTACGGATGTATTCCTAAGCAGATCCCCAGCCCATGCGGAGGTGAAAACCTCACGAAGGCATAGATTTTGCTCTACTTAAGGTGTGACCACAACGGTCATGCAATATGAATGCAAAAGTATTCTATGTGTCTCAAACCAAAGCAGATATATGACGCGACAGACTCATGCAAATGAAAGAAAAAATTATTTTTGATAAAAGGACATTAATCAATCAATTTTACTACTTGACTCTCTTATGGTCCCCAATGGAGTCGCCAAGTCGTCGAACCATTTTTTTGTTTGGAAAACAGCCGATTTTAAAAGGAAAATGGAGTCGCCACCAATCTTTTTGAAGTGTGATTGGGCCACTTTTGAAAACATTTTGGTCTACGAATTTTAAAAAAGGGCTCGGAGTCGATTCACAAGAGGAAGGATTAGCACCTCAAACGCCCAAAATTGGTACCGTATTGATTGATTAATGTCCTTAATATCAAGAATTAGAAGATATTTTAAAGTATGGAAAATGTTTGATGACTCGATTGGATATCAAAACTCTCTTGTTCGAAAATAAATATCATGTCCAAAGACGATAGGACATGATGCTTCAAACTCGATCCCAAGATCATTTTATGATTTCCAAAATACATGGAGTGCAATTTGAAAAGGGTATTTCACTATTTGGCTAAAACTAAAACCGAAACCAGCACGATTGGGTACGATTCTTTGGATTTCCAATCATGAAATATTGCCCTTATTTAAGAAATACGATAAAAAAATCTGTGAAGGATATCTCGTTGTTTAGATGAACAGAAAATCGAAACCCAGCACGATTGGGTACAAATTTCTTGAACTTCCAAACATGAAACATTGCCTCATTTTCAAAACAATCGAAATCTTTAAAGGACATTTAGTGATCTAGATGAACGAAAAATCGAAGCCCAGCACGATTGAGCACGATTTCTCGAACTTCCAACCACATAATGTTACCTTTGAAAAAACTTTCTATGAATTTTGGAAAAAGGAAAAAAAATAAAACGTTAAGATGTAATTCAAAATCATTGATCGACATGGAATGATAAGAACAAAAATATACCAATTTAAATAGTAAATTACCCAAAAAAATGGTAAAGGTAATGTAAATAACGAAAATAGAAATATTAATATTGATAAAGAAAACATAAAATAATAATAACCAAAGCAATGAAAATAAAATAATAGAGACATATATATAGATATATATACGTGTAATAAATATAATAATAAAGTAATAGTAACCATATTGAAAATAATAGTGAATATAATAGAAATAATAGTAATAGATATAATAAACATAAAAAAGTATTAATAATAACATAATAGGAAAAAAATGATATGTAGTAATAATAATAATAACGGAAAAAATTAAAATAAGATAAAATAATAAGAATAATAAGAATAGAAATAATATTAAATTTAATAGTAATAACAAAAAATAGCAGAAATGAACAAAAGTAAGACCAATAATAAAAGTAATAGAAGTAACAATAGAATTGGTAGAAAAATAATAAAACAACATGAGTACTAATAATAATAAAAGTAATAGTATAAAATAATGTCGAAATAAATAATAGTAGTAATATTGGAAAAAGGAAAATAATAATAAATAGTAATATAAAACGATAAAAAAAAGTATGAAAATGTGATTAGTAACAAGAATTTTGTATATAAGAATAATAATATAATAGTAAGCATAATAATAAATATTAGAAATAATTAATCTGAAAAAATAAAATAAAATGGGTGAACAAATGACGAAATTAAACCGAAAATAAAAGTTGGGGACAAATCATAAAATAAAAAAGTTAAATTGCAATTTATGCTTAGAGAGTAAGGACTGAAAACACCAATATTCCATATTTTAAAAGGCGTGCGGACGCGATCAAATTGAAGTGGTGTGTAAAATTCAGAGGCAAATTTAAAAAATAGAAGAAAACTGAAAGGGGATGCAATCAAAACAGGGGAGCAAAAGAGAGGACTAAACACACAATTTACCCTTTAGGGTAAATGGGCACGGATTCCTTTCCCTAATAAATGGTGCCGTTTGATTTGAGGCTTTAAAAAACAAAAAAAAACCAAAAGTTTCTTCATTTTCATCTCTGCTTTGAAAACCAAAACCCAAGCCTAACTTTTTGCCTCTTATTTTCTAGGGTTTGGCCCTCTCAAAGTTTACCCTCTCGCCCCGCAACACCACCGGTCCGGTGTCCGGCCACGAGCGCAAGACCAGTATTCTGGTAAGCTTCTTCCCCTTGTTTTTTTTTAAAAAAATGCTAATATAGATACAGATTATAGTTTAAAACAAAAAAATGCTCTGTATTCTTTCGTATTTTCAGTGTAAATTGTATATCCTCCCTTTTTTAAGAAACGAAAATCCCCTAACCCCAAATACAACTTCGAAAAAAAAAGAGGAAACAAAAATCAATAGAAATGGTAAATCAACCTTTTTATCTCTGATTCTTTGTATTATTCTCTGAGGAAGCGTGAATATGGTGTTCTTTTATCTCAATTCTGTTAAAAAAAAGTAATCTTTACAGATTTGATTTGGCTTTTTGTAGCCTGTTTTACAACTATCAGTTTACCCCGTTTGTAGGTGCGTGGTGGCTCATGCCTCTGACGTGGAGACGTGGAGACGTGGAGACGTGCACGTCGCCAGAGAGCCGTGACTTCTTGCCTGAAAAATTTGGTGAGGTGGGATAGTTACTGGCGCTAGTAATGTCAAACCCTTTAGGTTTTTTACTTTCTGTTTTATTTCTTTAGACCATTGGGCCTCGTTTTGGGCTCTGCTATTTTGGGTTTGTGTTTACTGTTTAACTTGAGGTATTGGGCCCGGGCCAAAAATTGGGCTCTACACTCATCTTGGCACGAATCTGAGAAATTTAGATTAAAGCAAATCATTGAAACGAAAAGAACAGAAAAACATAAACGATTTGCAGGTTAGCGGCATCAAAATCATCATTCAAATCAGCAAAACAAAACCATATGGAAGGATATTGATTCAAAGTAAATAAATTATGCAAAATCAAAACAAGATATGATACTGAATCAGTAAATTCAACCATATGTACTTTTACTGCAGTGAAGAAACGAGAGAGAAGGGTCAGGTGTCGAAGAGTAAAACTGAAGAAACGAAAGAATTGAGATGGAATTTAAAATAAGGTCAACTTCCATCACGGAAAGCTTTCGATTTTAACTACCTCTCTGTAAATTTGAAACAAGAAGATTCATGGAAAATTAGCAAAGAAACTTAACATATGTATTAGTAGAGATTTAATGTGATGTCATTACTAGCACGTACTCAACAAATTCATGAGTCTAATGGTTTGTAGTTTTATCCCTGCAATGTAAGCTAGTGAGGTCAAACAATGTTATATAACGTCTTTAATGAGTATATCTAATTTTTTCTTTTTAGTTTGTATTGATAACGTTTCAACCATTAATTCCTACAACTAATATCAAAACTATGGTTCAAGACTCAACATAGTGAAATCATGAGTCATTTCGTGAGAATTTGTTCTTGCAAATTTGGCTTGTGAGTTTGAAGACACACAAGAAAAGTATATGTTTGTAACAAGGTGGAGAATTCAATTGATTTGGCACTTCTTCAACAATGTTGTTTAGGTTGAAGGACAAAAATTTTGCATAACAAAACAACGATATAATAGCAGTAAACAGCAGGAAAAAAATATTTAACCGGAAAGATGCACGAAGAGCAAGTTCAAGAATGACATGAGACATTATGATAAAGATAATTATTATAAGTAATATTCTTTTATGTATCATCGATATATAAATTTCATGCATTATCAGTAAATAATAACATGACACATATCATTAAATTAAACAAACAAGTATGCATACCATCATACAAGACTCAAGGTTTCCAACTGAGAACCCTACCTCTTGAAAATTCATCTAATTGGTTGCTGGTGTCATTCTATGTTGTGTCAATAGCATGGTAACAGTGTTCATCATCGAGGCATGGATCTGTGAAATTTAGATTAGATCACAAAAAAAAAACACAAACAGTTTGCAGATCAACGGGAAATCAGCAAAACAAAACTATATTAGCTCAAGTAAAGAAATTATGCAAAATCAAAGCAAGATATGATATTGAATTAGTAAAGTCAACTGTACATTCTTCCATTGCAATGAAGAAAAGAGAGAGCATATAATGCAATGTATTAAGCAAGATATGATATTAAGTTCAGGAATGACATGAGACATTAAGTTTAAGAAAAAGAAAGGAAAACTTAAAAGATACATGAACCCATATTGCTAAGTCTAAAAACACAACTATAGTGAAAAAGAAATTATGATTATAATGTGACTTAAAAATAATGTAGCAATATCAAATATGGCCTTCCAAATTCTTCTAAATGCATTAAAAATTCAGAAAAATTGAACATGTATATGTTAGGAAAATATCGAAACGAAAAGAATAGAAAAACATAAACAATTTGCAGGTTAGCGGCATCAAAATCATCATTCAAATCAGTAAAATATTGATTCAAAGTAAATAAATTATGCAAAATCAAAACAAGATATGATACTTGTAACAGGCCAATTTTGGCCCAAGGCCTTAAAAAACAAAAAATCCAATAATAATGATAGTCCATCAAATGTCCATCTACAAAATCAAACCAAACAAACTCACATTGAATCAGGCCCAACAAGCCCATTTAGCCTAAGACCATTCAGCACCCAAACCTAACCCTAGCCCCGATGTTGCCGCCGCATGCCTCTGCCACCAGCACGCCTCGGTCAACTCCCCTGTGCCTCGATCGGCACTAGCACGCGCCTCGCCCATACCTGCAATGAGAAGAGAAACACGCGAGCGAGATAACAAAAAAATGGCAAACATAACAGAAAAATAGGATGAAAGAAGACAAAAAAAAAAGGAGATAGAAATCGGTTATATAGACCGAAACAAACAGATTTTGTAGGGCTCCCCTCTTACAAAATTTCAGCAATAAAAAAAAACAAAAAGCATTCGAAAGGTTGATTTCATTTTTGTTATTTACTGTTATCTACTGTTATTTTATTTTTTTATTTTCGTGATTTCAAAACCATACAAAAAAATCAAAAAAAGAAAAAAAGGACCTACCCGAAACTCCCTCGGTCGTAGCCTCGGAGCCCATCTTCTCCGTTGACGGAGCTCGGCTTGAGAAGGGGTGTTGAAGGCCCTTTTCCTCTGTTTTGGGACACCGAGAGTTCGGCCCTCAAAAATGGGTTTCAAACAATGCCTTAGGGCTCATCCTCGCGCCTCGTCGGCCATCTGAAATGGTGGTGGCGCTACGGTGATGGGAGAAGCCCATTCGCCGGAGAAAGAGAGAAGAGATGGGAAGAAGAAACGATTTTGGGGGGAGAGTTATCTGTTTCCTTTTTTAAAGAAAGGGAATTGAAAAAATAAAAGATGGCTTTTATCAAAACAAAACGGCACCGTTTGGTTAATGGGGTTACTGCGCATATTCCTTAAAAGGAATATTTTGCGATCGGTCCCCACCTTTTCTGCGCTTCTGATTTCAGCCCAATCTAGCTTTTTTTTTTAAATTTCCCCTACTATTTCATTTGCGTTTTAATATTATTGTATACGTTTATATATTGATATATGTATATTGTCTTATTTAAAGTTTTCTCACATCATTTCTTAAAATGGCTTTGTGTGTTACTGTTTTTTAAAACCTTTTTACATCATTTATTTTAAACTGATTCGATATTATTTCAAAGTGTATGTTTGTACGTTTACTCTTAAAAAAAAACTTGCTTTTACTTGCTACGAATTGTTGTATATGTTATTTGATTTATTCGTCTTTGATTATTGATGTTGTTAATATTTAAATTGTGCAAGTTATATGATTATCATTCTTATGTATTATAATTTGTTTATTCATATTTGCATGTCACTGTTGCTCATTCGCCCAACATTTTATTCATTATTATTATTCCATAATTGTTGCTATTTTCATATTATGATGTCATATCGTGTATTAAATCCCAACATATTCATTTAACTTAGATCGCTTCATTTTGTTTCAAATAAATAAATGTATGCCTTTACATGTTGCACTCGATATTATCCAAAAGCAAAAGTTTCCAAAATAAGGCAATGTTCTATGTTTGGAAACTCGAGAGATCGTGCCTTATGTGTTGGGTTTCGGTCCTTTCGCTTGGCCAAACAATCAAATACCATTTTGACATCTTTTAATGCATAAGACTCGAGAATTAAGAAATAATCTTGGATTCGAGGATTTAAATTATCGTGTCTTAACGTACTGGATGTGATATTTTAAATTATCTTGATATTCAATTCGAGAAAACTAAAATATTTCCAAAAGAGATTGATTTTTTTAATTCTTTTTAAAATTTTCAACGTTCGACATGGAGACATTAATTAATCAATTTGGTACCAATTTTGGGCGTAATGAGGATGCTAACCCTTCCTCGCACTTAACCGACTCCCGAACCCATTTTCTCAAATTTCGTTGACGAAAAACACTCTTTTAGTAAATCGAACAGTTTTATTAAAACAAAGGTGATCCGATCACACTTAACAAAGATCGGTGGCGACTCCCGTTTTACATTCTGTTTTCAAAAATTAAGTCGATTTCCGTTTACAAAAAAATGGTTACGACAATACTGAATCGGTAAATTCAACCATATGTACTTCTACTGTGGTGAAGAAAAGAAAGAGAAGGGTCAAGTGTCGAAGAGTAAAATTGAAGAAACGAAGGAATTGAGATGGAATTTAAAATAAGGCCAACTTCCATCACGGAAAGCTTTAGATTTTAACTACCTCTCTGTAAATTTGAAACAAGAAAATTCATGGAAAATTAGCAAAGAAACTTAACATATGTATTAGTTGAGATTTAATGTGATGTCATTACTAACACGTACTCAACAAATTCATGGGTCTAATAAATAATCATAGATGATGGATATTGCAAGATGATTACGTTCGTTAATGAAATAGATATTATTAATAAGTAAAAATCTTAATGAAAAAGGTCTATTGGTGGACAAGTAATAGTCTTATAAATAGACTATGGGGTTTAGCTAATAAAATTAAGTAGCAGAAGGAAAATGACATTCTTATGGGATCTTTTGTTAGGATGGTTTGTGGTTTTATCCGTGCAATGTAAGCTAGTGAGGTCAAACAATGTTATATAATGTCTTTAATGAGCATATCTAGTGCATTAGAAAAGAGAATTATTATAAGCAATATTTTTTTATGTACCGTCGATATATAAATTTCATGTATCATCAGTAAATAATAGTATAACACATCATCATGAAATTAAAAAAAAAATTATGCATACCATATTAGGAACAGGGTTGCTTGTACTGATGATAAATGAGACATTACTAGACTTGCCTACTAATTCGGGGCATAAAAATTGAAACTGTCCAACTGCATCATGTTGACTAAATTGACCGTAACTTGAGTTACGAAACTAAAAATTTAAATCCGTAAATTTTCCTTGAAACTAGACTCATGTATCTTATTACCAGAATTTTTCCAGAATTTTCATACATCTAATTAATACAGTTTATTCATTAAAGTTTCCCTATTTCACTATTTGATGGTTCTGACCTATCTTTTCAAAAACTCAGTTATGTCATTGTACATAATTCCAATAATGTTCTTGTTTATTCCAATCAAATGTAGACTCATTAATGATTCTAAGCGTATAAACTATGCTCCATGATTATTTTTGTACAATTTATAACAATTTTTTCAAGACAACAATGAATCACGAAGTCATTCAGAACCAGTCTCACTAAAATTTAAACATCTCATAATATAAAATTCCTTCGCCTACTCTGTTTCTCTGTTTCTTTCATATAAAAATAGACACAATAAGATTTAATTCTATATCTTATTCACTCTCTAATTCTATTTCTCCTATTTTTGGTGATTTTTCAAAATCACGTTACTGTTGTTAACCAAAAACTGTTTCATTGTAAAGTATGGTTAACTAGTTTATAACATCCTTACTCCATTTCATTTAAACTTCATACATTAACCATACTTATACACAAAAGTATAGCCATTTTTGCATGGCTTTATACGTATACACACCATTCAAAAATAAGCCGAAAGAGACATAGTATATACATGCCATAAGATTCAAAAGAATTACATCTCATAAGATACCAAAGCTTAGTGATAGTGCGATTGACTATGATGTGGATCCCCGAGCTCAAGCCTCGACTTCAAAAATCTATAAAACAATGAAATAAACACACCAAGTAAGCTAATATAGCTTAGTAAGTTTTAAGCAATTTACACTCATTTAGATATAAATTTATTCAAGATTTCAAAACCTAACTCATTGATAACATCCATACCGAATATCCCAAACAATTAAAAGTTGAATTTATATCCACATCGTATGCTTATAATAACTTCCATATACCATCATCACATAATAAATAATAACATACATGTCATATACTTACCCAAATCTTCTACTTACATTTCAAGCTACCAAAAGTCTTAAGTTAATAGGTATAATTCATACCCCTAGTTTACTTACCTCTCCGAACTTAACCGTTCATGCATAACATGTGATAATATACTTGTACATGTCCGTATACTTGATATCATAATTAATAGAAATCTTTTAACGAACCTCATACCTACACACTTGTTAATAAAATTTAGTAACGTATCGCACACTTAGTGCCGTTACTTAACATTTCTCGTAACGCATCGCTCACATAGAGCCGTTACTAACATTTCTCGTAACGTATTGCTCACATAGAGCTGTTACTTAACATTTCTCATAACGTATCGCTCACATAGAGCCGTTACTTAACATTTCTTGTAACGTATTGCTCACATAGAGCCTTTACTTTAACATTTCTCGTAACGTATCGCTCACATAGAGCCATTACTTAACATTTCTCGTAACGTATCGCTCACATAGTGTAATAGCCCAAATTTCAGTGATGTCAAAATTAATGGTTCGAGATCACCAAATCTGACAAATGAACTCGTAGGCTATATTATTTAATATTTACGAGCCAAATGTAGCTTTTAAAATATTTTTAAAATAGTAAATTATGTTTTATAAAGATTTATTTGGTCAAGAAATCGAGAAAAAGAGGTATCGAGATCTCGGTGTTATAAATCGAGTCATAAATATTTTTATGAATATTTACGGAATGTTAATAAGGTAGTATTAAAATTTCGTTAGCAAATTTTGACGTTTGGGTGGTTAATTAAATAAAAAGGATTAAATTGAAAAGTGTATAAAAGTTGCTAGAAGGATTAAATAGCTTAATTGTCAAATGAGGAAGGACCTAAAGTGAAAATAAGCCCGAAGAAGATATTTTGGGCGGCAATAGCTGAGGAAAATCAGGAAATGGATGAAATAAGGGTAAAATTGAAAATTGCCAAAATTAGTTAAATAAGTATGGGACCAAATTGGAATTATTTAGAATTCTCTTCATTTCTCTTTATTTTCTGCAGCTGAAAAACAGCCATGGGAGAGAGTTTCAAGTTGGTTTTCATACTCAAGCTTCATGTAAGTTTAATTCTTGCTTTCTCCTTGAAATTTCTATGTTTTTGGACTTTTACAATTGGATCCAACTTACTATGCCATTAGTTTATGATTCTATGGCTAATTTTTAAAATTGATGTGGATTACTGCTGGAAGAATATGATGAATAAATATTGATTTGAAGCTTTAATTTTGTTATATGATGATTTTATTAAGTAAATTTGATGGAAATTGATTTTAGGACCTAATTGTGAATGAGTTGAAATTAAGGCCTAGTGTTAAAATTCTGATTTTCAAAGGTTATGAAGTAGTTTAAAATGATAGAGAAAAGTATTAAATGAGAAAATTAACTCAATTGAGGGGTTAATTCAGCAAGGACTGAATTGTATGAATTGTGGAATTAGGGACAAAATAGAAATCAACATGTTGCACTAAAGCAGTTTTGGACAGCAGCAGTTGTCTAACTTTGAAAAATCACCAAAAATTGTATAAATTGAATTAGAAGTTGAGTGAGATATGGAATTAAAGCTTGTTGAGTCTATTTTCATATAAAAGAAACATAGTAAGCAAAAGAAGTCTAAATTTTGATATATTTAAAGTTTTGTAAGACTGGTTTAGAATAACTTCGTGATCCCCTGTTCTTACTTTAGAAATTCACTAAAATTGTATAAAAATAATTATGAGATATAATTTATATTTTGTATTCCTTAGTGAGTCTATTTTCATTAGAAATAATCGGAATCACTATATGAAAATCGTACTATGAGATAATTGATTTTTAGTGAAGAGAGTTCAGAGCTGTCAGACTGTGTAACAGGGGAGAACTTAACTAATAAACTGTACTAATTGGCTAAGCCAAAAATTCTAGAAAATTTATGGTACGAAGATATATGAGTCTAGTTTCAGGGAAAATTAACGGTTTGAAATTTGGAGCTCTGTGGCTGAAGATAAAAATAATTTAGTGACTATAACACAGATGGGCAGCTTGAACATTCACATGAGTAAATAGTGAAAATTATAGAAAATGTTACTTACAAGTGTGTTGTTTATACTAAGGATGTGGATGGAGAGGAGGAGGAGGAAAATAATATATGAATGACTTGTGTATAAATTGATTACATGCTCGATTATAATTGATATAATGTTTTATTTGGAATATTTATTATGAAATTATGATTATCGTTATAATACAAAAATTGAACTTGTAAGTTTATATGGCTAAATTTTTAGTGATCATTTGTTAATTTTATGAACTTCATGATGTGTTATTTCATATGTATTGATGATAAAATCGTGCATAATGTAAAAGCATGAAAATTGAATAAATGATCGAATTAAGCACTTGATTCAAAGACAAGACGAATTGATGGAAAAGACCATGGTTGAACCATGACAACAAGTGATAAGTGATAGCTTGGCTACACTTATCCGATCAAGGACAAGTGAAAGTGAAAAGTGGTAGCTTACTACGATCGATGAAAAGTGGTAGCTCTAGCTACCGATCGATGAAAAGTGGTAGCCGGCCACCGATCGATGAAAAGTGGTAGCTTGCTACGATCGATGAAAAGTGGTAGCTCCAGCTACGATCGATGAAAAGTGGTAGCTTGCCACCGATCGATGAATAGTGGTAGCTTCGCTACAAGTGACAAGTGATTTCGTGTAAGACCATATCGGGATATGGCATCGGTGTAATACGTGTTTAAGATGTAAGACCATGGTGAGCTATGGCATTCTAGTAAAAGACCATAGCTATGTTATGGCATCAGTGATTATCAGTAAAATTCAATGCATACCGGAGCAGAACAATTTCGTAAGACGTTCACTAATTTGACGAAGTTGGTAAGTGTTATATAGAATTATGTGATATAAGGAAATATGAGTTGATGATACATGAACATAGAGCTTGGTTGATGAATGGGTTCATTTGTGATTATATATTTGTACACCATTGAGTGTATTATCCATATGAAATGGTATTCCGAATGAGATAATGAGAAGAGTTCTAATATGACATAATCTGAATTCGAAATGAAATATTATGAAAACGTACTTGGAATGCATTGGTATGTCTTGTGTATGTTATTTGAGTTCATAATATGGAAAGTAAATGTATGTGAAAATATGAGGTGATGATATCTCAGACATGAAATTTATTGGTGGATACGTACATCCTAATGATTTTAGAGAACATTGAAATTGAGCTCAATAAGTGATTTGCCAATTTAAATTGTGATGGATAGGAAGAGTTAGTGAATTGCATGATTATGAGTTGTTACATGTATTTGTCAAAAATACGAGGAAATGATGGTAATTGATACATAGAAATATGAGACTATAATATATAAAAACATGGAATGTGTTTGATAAATGTGTTCATTCATAATTATAGAATTTTTGCATCTCAAGTGCACTATATGTGTAAAGATGATGTTTCAAATGAGTTGATAAGTAAAACTCAAATATGAAGTAGTTTGAAACCAAGACAAATTGTTATAAAAATGTATATGAAATACAGAGGTGCGATTGTTATATGTTATATGAATACATTGTATCGAAAAGTATAAGTACAAGAGAAATTTAATGAGAATTGAGCCTAAATACGTTTCTTGTTATTTATATGAAGTGTACGACTAACAAATCGTATTAAGTATAAGGCTCAGTTGAATATCTTAAATTGGTTTTTGTATGTATTAAACGTGGGTGAAGAATAAGGATCAAATGAGTGAGAAATATGGCTTGGAAAATAGCCTAATTTGTGAAAATTAAATTTACCAAACGGTCTAGCAACACGGGTGTGTACTAAGGCTGTGTGACCCAAGTTCCTTCATAGATGCAAGTCAGAGAGTTATACGCCCTAGAGGCACGGCCATGTGAGCCACACGGGCGTGGGACCTTTATAAATGAGATAAACTTAAAGATTTTACGAAAAAAATTTATACGATTCTAATTTAGTCCCGACCCAATCCCAATGCATGATTTGGACTTCAAGGGTCCGTTAAAGGAACTTTTATAATCAATTTTGATATTTGAGCGATAAATGGTTTAAATATTCTGTAGGTGTTCCGTACTATTTGGTAATGCCTCGTACCCTGTTCCGGTGTCGAACACAGGTAAGGGGTGTTACACATAGAGTCGTTACTTTAATAATCCGTACACATAGTGCTTTATAACCAATTTCGCACAATTAGTGCCTTTCATAACTTGTTGTCCATTCGATTTGTATACAAATATAAATGAAAACCAACCCACTGAATCACATACAATTACATACACCAAGATATATCCATAATATTCTCTATCCAAATATTATATCACATTCGCCAAATCTTTATCAAGCATCCGACCAATCCATTTGAAATCAATCACATTCAAGCCTAATATCCCACATAATTTAATTACATTATTAACATTCAAATGCCCTTTTCATGCAATTATGTTCAAGCTATAAACAATATCACATTCGGCCAAATTCTTATCAATCTCCATGACACATTCGGCAATGTATATATTAACATACCTATCTTCTTATAGTAAAAGTTTGTATTGTAAAATAAAATTCAATTTAACTCAATTGCTTAAATCTTATCTCGAAAGTTGACAAATTAAGCTTCCCGGCTACTCATTTAGTTTGGCCTTTCCCCGATCCAATTCATTTTCCCTTTGTTCTTGATCTAAATGGTTACAAATTAAACCCATTCAAATACATTTCTATTCAATTTAATCCACAACACATAATTACACAAATTGACATTTTTACCCCTAATATTTACATTGTTTACAATTTAGTCCATATAGCCCAAAACACAAAATATTAAGAATTTAACCATATCCAACAAGGGCTGAATGTTCATTACTCTTCTATCAACTCATTTCTTCAATTATATTGCTATTTAACCCTTTCAAAAATTTTCTTTTTCCAAAGTCATCCCTATACCAAGTTTCAAATAGAAATCCAAAGAAAAATCTTGTTAATCTAGCATGCTAATATTCTATTCTATTATTAACTATCCAAACATCAAATTTTATCCATGGCAACATTAAATTTTTATAACCAAATTCAAAATTTCGGTTATGGCTAGATAGATTTCATGGCAACAACCTCAAAAATGCTAAGATTAACAAAAACCAAGTTCATTTACTCACCTTATGAGAACATGCAAGGACCGAATATTTTGAGAGCTCAAACCCCTCTCTTCTTCTTTTTGTTTCAGTGATAAAAGGAGAAGATGATGGTGATTCCCTCTTTTGTTTTTCTTATTTTCGGTCACTAGAAAGAAAGATGAACACACTTGCTTTTCTTTTATTATTAATTCATTTATCACCTTTTTTTATTACCTAGTGACATGTAATATAGTAATAAATAATTATGTTACTATTACATGCAAATGATGGCCGGCCACTAGGCTTAATCTTTTGGCAAATTTACACTTTTAATACCTCAATCTAAAAATCCATCTCCAATTTAGTACTAACACATTCTACCACCAATTTTTCATTTTATGCAATTAAACCCCCCTTTTACAATTAACCACTAAAACAATTAAATTTTAATACGAAAATTTCACACACACAAAGTCACATATAATAAGCATTTAATATAACATAAAATTATTATTCCAATTCGAATTCGTGGCCCCGAAATCACCATTCCGATTAGGGCTAAATTCGGGTTGTTACATATAATATATATATTGCTCATTATTAAGTTTGATTTCATGATCTAAATTTTCAATTTAACTTTTAAGCTTGGTTTTTCAGGACTTCAACAAAGCAAGGAACTTTGAAGCAATCTTCACTGCTATAATAGTATATATGGTATGCATATTTCTTGTCATTCATATTAACCAACATAACAACATTTTTTATTATTAAGTCTATCTTTTAATCATTTAGCTTTAACATGTTATAAAATATCATTGAACTATTTGAAATTTTTTATTTAAATTACTAGATTGTTAAAATCGTCACTATATCGCTTTCTCTATTCATACGGCCGATACCCATCAAAAGATTTCCTTCCTATTTTCTTCTAAAATGTATATTTATTAATAGTTCAATGACAGTAGGTGTAATTTATCCTAAATCAAATTATAATTATTTTATCTTTCCCCATTCAATTGTAATTTAATTGTAATTTAGGGATGAAATTAAATTGTAATTTTACGATAGAAAAACTGTAATTTTATCATTTTAATAGTTTATATATTTATAATTTTAAAATATTAAATCAAATCTTTATATTTTAGAGAAACCAAAATATAATTTTACCTTTATTAATTTTAAATTTTAAAGGATGGTAACTCCTGCCAACCTTAATTGTTCTTTACAAAATGTTCCACCCTAGGCGATTAAATCCTACTAAATTTTTAGAAAATGTTTGCTTTCATATGTTGCAAGAACCTAAGGTACAATAATATTAATGTACTAATCATGAAATATAATGTAGTGATTGTTTAGAAAATAGGCCGAGCCTCGGTAAAACTTTTTTGTCCGACCCAGTCCGAATTATATATTAAATATATATTTTATTTTTCATCAAATATACTTTTTAAATTTACATATTTTTTATTTGTTTTTTTGTTTTAATATTTGTTTTAAAATTTTTATTTAATGAAAAAAGATAAAAAAAATTTAATATGGGCCGGGCTGGGCCAGGACAGACTTGGGTTTATCAATTTTCTTTCAGGCCAAGCTTGAACAAATTTTTAGGCCCATATTTCCGACTGGGCCAGGCTCAGACCTAGAAAATGGGCCTAAAATTTTGTCTAAGCCCGACCCGGCCTGGCCCATGATCACCTCTAATTTCAATTAAAAATTTATTTATTTTTATATATTTTTTTTATAAATATGCATTTACATAATATTTTTTTAGATATTATAAGCATGTCATAATTTGATGTGTATACACTTGTTTGTAATATGCGTTAAACATAAACTACTTTCCTTTAGGATCAATAAATAAGAATATTTTCTAGTTTAAAACAATTTTTGGAAGTAATTTTTTTGGGGTAATTTTCATTTACATTTTATAATTCATTTTCGAAGTTGGTGGCAATATTTCAAATAAAATGATGATTTCAAGTATTAATAGTGAAAAATAAGGCTAACACTATAAAATATTTACTTTTAATTGCTTATATTATAAATTCAATCTTTGTTTTCATTTGACATGAGTCTCGGATTCCATCTTTAGACGACACCTTATTATTTTTGCCCTTTATATAAAATGTGTATTTGTTAATCGAAAAATGTAACCTTTCCAAAAAAAAAAAAAAAACGAAAATAAAGTAAGCAATTCTCATTAAACTCGTCTAGTTTGAATTTTAATAGAAATGAAATCAAATTTACTCAAATTCGATAAAAGAAAAAAAATCAAACGGTAACTTGAAATCATCCAACTTCGTATATCTAAAAATCAAAATGTTATTTTTATTCGTATAACTAAGTCCACGTATGATGCATGCTAAGATGCTGCTGATTGTTTTATATGTCTATCTCAATAAATGATTTAAAATTTTCCAAAATTTTAAAATATATATTGAAAAATCATAAAAATTTTAAAAGAATGATGTACACATGGATTACCATGCAAGCAATCATATTTAAAAATTATCGTTTTAAACTGATTTTTTTAAAATAATAATTTAATTCTTTTTAAAGGTTGATAATCAAATTGGAAGCGAAATTTAGCTTAAAAATAAAATGAGGTTCAAATTGATAAAAATATAAATATTAGGGGCTAAATTTAAAGTTACGCCATAAATTAAAAAATAACTACCCGGTAGAAACCTAAAACCCTGGTATTCCGCCGTCTTCTTTCGCTATTTGTTCTCAGTTTGCTAAAACCCTAATCTTGGACCCAATAACACAAACAGAAAGAATCCCAAATCAGAAAATGGTGATGAAGGTGAGACATCCATGGAGATTTCTTCTTTTCCGAAATTACCCTCGTCGATCTCCACTCCGTATTTCCGCCATATCTCAGGTACTCATTCCCTCACCTCCTATTGTTCACTCCTTCAACAACATTGCTTCTCGTTCCCATTTCACAAACCCCTTCAATCTTATGAAAGGATTATCCATTTTAAATTACAACAATCAATCTAACAGTTTCTCATCCGAGGCAGAAAAAGACCCAGATCATGTTTTGGTAAGTAGTGTCACTGATATTTTACTAAGTTCAGTGGTAAGGATGATATAAAGAGAGAATTGGAGTTGAATAGTGTTGTTTTTAGCCATGAAATGGTTTTGAAAGTGTTGAAGAATGTTGAGTCTAGCCCTGATGTAGCAATTAGGTTTTTTGATTGGGTTTTGGAGACTAATGGGGAAAAGCTTAGTTCCAAATCGTATAACCGGATGTTAGGTATTTTGGGTGTCAATGGGTTGATTGAGGAATTTTGGGGTTTGGTTGATGTTATGAAGAAGAAAGGGTATGGTATCTCTGGTGCCGTTCGTGATAGAGTTGCTTTGAAGTTTGAGAAAGAGGGACTGGAGAGTGATTTGGAGAGATTAAAAGGGGTTTTTTCTTTGGGATCTGTCGATAATTCGATCGAAAAGGTTTGTTCCAGGGTGTGTAAGATTATTAAGAGCGAGTTATGGGGTGATGATGTTGAAAACCGGTTACTCAATCTGAATGTTACGTTTTCAAATGATTTGGTGAAAATGGTATTGGAATATCTTGCTTCTGAGCCAGCAAAATCATTGATATTTTTCCGATGGATCGAGGAACGTGGTTTGGTGAAGCACGACGGACAGAGTTATAATGCTATGGCTAGAACTTTAGGGAGGGAAGATTGTGTTGATCGATTTTGGAAAGTTGTTGATGAAATGAGAAGCCTTGGGTATGAAATGGAAATGGAGACTTATACAAAGGTTTTCGAGCACTTTTGTAAGAAGAAAATGATTAAAGAAGCTGTAGACTTGTACGAGTTCGCAATGGCCGGTTCCAATAAGCCTTCTACGAGCTCTTGTACCTTTTTGCTGAAGAAATTAGCGGTGTCTAAACAATTAGACATGCATCTGTTTTCAAGAGTCGTGAAGACTTTTGTTGAGAATGGGAATGTCTTGACAGATTCCATGGTTGATTCGGTTCTTAAATCTTTGACGAGTGTTGGTAGACTCAAGGAATACAACAAGGTTCTAAAAGTAATGCAGGAGAATGGGTTTATAACCAGTGGTAATTTACAGTCGAAAATTACTTTTAGACTTGCTAGTGCTGGTAAAAAAGACGAAGCTTCTGAGTTTATAGCATCAAATACTGATTTAGATCACAAAGCATGGGCTTCTTTAATCGAAGGATGTTGTGCTGCCGGTGATCTCGAAACAGCATCAACTTATTTCGAAAACATGGTTGAAAAAAATGGGGTTTCCCATGCTAGCTATGCTTTTAACTGGTTGGTATATTCGTATTGCAGTAGGAAAAGAGCAAAGGATGCTTGTAAGCTTTTACACAAGTATGTTAGTGAGAATCAGTTAAAGCCATGGCATGATACTTACAAGGAATTGATAAGGAAGTTATTAGCTCAAGATGGATTTAAAGATGCATTGAGTCTCTTCGATTTGATGAAAAACGACGGTTTTCCCCCCTTTATCGATCCTTTTATTGAGTATGTTTCAAGGAGGTCCGGTAGTAGTGATGATGCTATTGCTTTTCTCAAGTCTATGACTTCACAAAGGTTTCCATCTATGTCGGTTGTTCTTCGTGTTTTTGAAGCTTTTTTCAAAGCTTCGAGGCAAAATGAAGCACAGGATTTGTTATCGAAGTGCCCAAGCTTCGTTCGCAACAATCCCGATGTTTTGAATCTCTTTTGCTCGATGAAATCAGGTAAAGTTGTTGCTGCACCTTCTATGGTTGCTTAGACTTCATTAGCCATAATTTATTGCATTTGTTACAAAATTTTCGGCACGAAATCATTAAAGTTCTGCAGTCATAATAAAAAAGAAGATATTTGAGGATTTTGATGATTTTGATGATTTTTCCTGTTGGTGCTTTTGAATTATGATGTGTATTTAAGAATTTTAGACTTAATTGGGTTATGGGTGGATACATGGTGAATTTTGCTCTTCCGACAACATATTTTGTACTTGTTATAAGCTTATTATGTCCGGGTCAAGCTCGGATTGATTATTACATGCTTGCTACGAGGAACTGTAGGATCAATCCAGATATGTGCAGGTTATGACCATGATATGATCTCGGGAAGAATATATAGAATCATCATTTTGGTGAAATTTCCTTTTTAGTCCTCATCATTTCTTCTTATATATTTTCATGTTCCTAAAGATGTTGTCTAATTGATCATAAGTGTTGTAATGTTAATGCTTCAATGCTGTTATGTTAGTCCATGTGTCACAATGTCTTATCCATGCTAAATTAACATGATCCACGATTCATTCTCCCTGCAAAAAAAGTTTCATCCATTATAAAAATGGATGTCCTCAGTATCTAGTGAAATAAAATTTAAAATATAAAGATTTATATGTTTTTTTATCTAAAAATTGATTAAAATTATTTTCCATTCATAAAAATACGTTTGGGATCATAATTAAATATTAAATCTTAAATTTTAAATTTTGAGATTTTGGACAACACAGATAATATGTACCAATTTTGGACGTTGTGAAAGAGGCGAAGAGCTATAATCTTCACCATGCATAACCGAATACAAAACTCAATTATATTTTTTTCTATTTTTTTAAAACATAATTGATTTTCAAACTCAAATTTTTTTTTTTTAATTTACAAATACAGTTTAAAATCATATTCTAAAAGGTGATTTTTAAGTGATTGATCACACCTAAAAAAATCAAAATCATGATAACTTAAAAATCGAACTTTGCTACTGAAGCTCAAGGAACACGACAATGGCCAACTCCAAGTTAGTACTTTTTTTTCCTAAAATATAATATTAGTATAAGATATCTTTTAGTGTATGTATCATGGAGGTACTTATGGTAGGATAGGATTTAAATTGTAGTTTGTCACTTTTACTTTGAAAAAAGGTAAATTAATTTTTAGATTAAAAAGTAAATTGATCATTTCTGTTAAAAATTTTCATCTATTTGTACGCTAGAAATGGGTAAAATTTTTAATAGAAAGACCAGTTTGTTCTTTAATTTAACGTACAAGGACTACTTTATCTATTTTTTTAGAAGAGAAAACAAAATGTAATCTGACTCTCGATACATGAGCCTTTATGGTACTTTTACCGATATCTTTCATGTAATTTGTATTAAATTTTGGTCTCTCTACCAAAAAAAAATCAAAATAGTTTTATTTCGTTAAAATTGTGTCGTCATAAAATTATTCCGGACCATACCTCAATCGATTCTCAATCTAAATTTTAAAACCCACCCGATCAAAAATCAATCCGACCCATCCAATATCCAAATCTACTCCAAATAAAATTTTAGTTTGGTTCATCAAAAAGGGCATTCTATTGCTTTAAACATTAAACGATAATGCTAGAAATATTACAGCAGATTAGTTATATTAGTACCCAAAATATAATAACTAATGGTATATTACAATCAGATCCCCGAAATTCCATCAGCATTTGTGAAATTTGATGTCGGCTGAGACGCAGCTGATGCAAGCCCACCGGGACTCCGGCATGCCGAAGGTGTAGTAGGGGTCCGTGGTGTTCTCGGAGACAAGAACGGTGAAAGGGCGGGAGGAGTCCTCGGAGATAGGTTGACGAACTCTAATGCTTGCTGTCTCAATTCTACGGGGTAGTCAGCTACGCACCCGATCCTCGGCCCAGCTCCAGTTGACCATTTGCGGGACAGTTGATGTCCTAATTGGTACGATTTAGCTGCCTTCTTGGAGTTGATCCTTTGCAATATGGCTCTTTCAGGCACCTTAGTTCTTGGGCTTTGAAGACCACCGGATAAAGACCTCTTGTAAGTGTTTGTGGTCTCGGTTTGATTGGTTTCGGGTGATTGTGATGACAAACTGTTCTCCGTGTTATCGGTTTCAATTCGGATGGCACCAAGCTTAGAGAATGCTCAGCCAGTGTCCCAACACTAGTGGATTTTCCACAATCATAACTATCGGAATCATCGGTCGCACGGCGTATCTGAACATGAAACAAAATGTCATATAAGAAACAACACCCAACGAAACATGGAAACATCAAAATTCTGGTTCGGGGAAAATAGGTAGGCCGAGAGGTTACCTCAACTTCATCGAGGTTCACTCCATTCTCTTTAAGAAACGATAGAAAACTGTCAAGACTATCATCTGTCGGCCGATAATGTCCGCTATACGCAGAAATGGACTGAAAGATTTTGAAGAACTATCGAGTCATTCAAACGAAAACAATACCGAATCAAAAATCATTATCAACATTACGAATCAATACCTTAAGATCCCCGTGTTCAACCACCAGCCTACCAGCTGCTAACGTCGCTCCTCCGGCTAAGAAACTCGAATGATGAAACATTCCTTTCTTCTTCTGCAAGGTACAACAAAAACCCGGGTTTAAGTTTCACGATGCCTTCTACCAAACAAGACAAACAGTTTCCGTTCGTATTTAAATGCTTACCTTGCCGGCATACAATTTCTTCGAGGTGCTCATAACGAATATCCATTTCCCTTCTTTCAATCCTTCGATTGTATCGAGTACGTTTCTGGTTTGTTTATGGATAATCTTTCCTTCAACAACAATGTACTCATAATTTACCCTCTCTTGCTGTTCCCCGTACCCGAAACACAAAACACAAAAAACACATCAGGATTTCGCAACAACTCAAATTAATAGTTTCATACATCTTATGTTGGAAATCCGAATCTATATCGAACCGAACGATATCGAGGCACTTACGGGTCCAAGATACTTGATGCATTGTTGTCGAAGCTTCGATCTCGGGCACTCGTTAAGATTAATATCTTTGCCATCACCTAAATCCAACCTGTGAAACAACACAAATCAAAAACTCCATGAGAGCTCGATCGAAGATATTTCAAGTTCATAGCTATATTATTCCGACTCTTCATTGTTCCCAAAATACCAATGTCCGATGACCAAATTCTACACATATTTGGACATAAATCTCCATGAACAATTAATTGCGTAAGCAACCTTTTCCTCCCTTTGATGTCATTTCGAGTTCACATCATAAGCTCTTTAGTTCTTAACTGAATGAACAATTTTCATTTTTGGTCCCTACAAATAAATTAATAATGCAATTTATTCCTTTTTAATTTTAGACCCTCCAAAAATTTATAATTTTATCTCATCCCCTCTAAGTAAAATTTCCAGCTTCACCTCTGTAGCTCTACTATTCCATTTTGCACATATTTGCACATACCCTACATACCCTAAACGGACCCGGCCTCCTAAAATAGAAAAACTGTACTTTTGATCCTTTAAAATTTACAAAACTATAAATTAATATATAATAAAATTACAATTTAACTCCAAAAATAATAAAAAATTAATTTAACCTTTTAAAAACTATAAAGATGCAAGCTAATACAATAGTGAAATTACATTTTAATTCTGACATAAATACATAACTAAACTCTAACCCCAATAAAAATTTTTTAACTTCGCCCCTGCCCTAATCCGATACTCGCACCCAAGTCCGAGTCCGAGTAACATAGGATTCTCACATTGAATTTGAATCTTACCAGTAGAAAAATGGTTGACCAGCATCAGTTTTACACCACTCTTCATAGTAAATATGCAAATTATGCCCGTAACGATGGCGTGGATCAATCTACAGTTCAAGAATAAATAAATAAATTATCGTTTAAAAAGAATTTTTAAATTTTTTTCGTATTTAATTAAGAGAAATTACAGCTTCAATCCAATGTTGAAAAGCCAATTTTTGTGCTTTGGAATCTTCCGACAACCCCTTCCCGATCTGAAAAAAAAAATATTTATTATTTATGCAAAGGAATAATATAAATAAATCAAGAACCGCCGTCAAAACCCAACTTTTAAAATTAAATTTTTTTTAAAGAAAAAGTAAACTATTAATCATCTATATGGTGACTAAAACGCAAACTTAGTAATAATTTAGTGGTTTTGGTGCAATTTATCCAAACAATTTACCTTAGAAGCATTTAAAAGAACACGATTCCACCTTGAAGCAGCAGTTTCAGGTTTTAAATTATCAAAAAACGAAATTGTGCTGTGCTTAAGCCTTGCATAATCTAAAACCTGCCACCTGAAAATTTAATAACAATAATTAGTACCCAATAAATATATTTTTTAAAATAATATGTTTTTTTATTATTTAAAAAAAAAGACAATGTGAAAGACAAAGATTCTGTGAACTTACCAGAGTTCTTCAGCTACAACAGCGGAATCTGCTAACCTACGCCGTGTCCGGTAACTCCTATACACTTTCTGAACCTTAACAGCCGCCGCGTTCGAGTGGCGAAAAACCCCACCGTCGCCACCACCGTGCGCGTGATTCTCGCCTGAATAATCTCGACCGTCGATCAACGACGACATTTCAAATCCACCACCTTTATTCTCCGAGGAAGAAGACATGTTGTAAAACGGATCGAAATTCGAAACAGCTATTTGGGTTTCGATTATTTCCATTGTTTTTGCTGGTTTTGAAATCTACTTCACTTAGAAAAAATAAATGGTTTTAAAGCCAAACAAAGCCTTAGATTTTCAGCAAAATGAAAAAAAAAAAATTTAAAAGGAAAAAAAATGCCTCTGATCTTTTGGGATGAAAGAAGGAAATGAGCAAAGAATATGTGTGTGTGTGTATATATATATAAGGTGAAGATTTAGAGAACTACCGGGGAAGCACACCTGTCAATTTTTCGTATCCAAATAGGTTTTTATTTTCAGTGAAGTGCGTGCTTCACTCGCTATGGTTGAAAGTGGGTTTCTTTTGTAACTCGCTTAGAGTAGTTAGAGAACCGACCAAAAAAAGGAGGGTTAATAGATTATTTGGTATCGGATTTTGTCTCAAATATTCACTTTAGTACCTAAGTTTTATTTTAATTGGATTCTCAAGTTTTTTTTTTCCAATTAATTATCTGAATTTAGTTTCAATGATCAATTCGTCACTTGAGCTCTTCTTTTTCCTGATTAAATACTTATGTTGTTTTACTAGAGTATACGTGTCAGATATTCATTGTGTCATTTGGTCGAGGTATCGATTTGAAATTTGAAGTTAAATTCAAGTATCAAATTGAATATTAACACAAAAAGGAACTAAGTTACTTAAAAAATAATAATATATATGAATAATTTTATACTCGAGTTCAAAACTTTTTAATGTGATAATTATATTTTTCGACAAAATTTGTATATTTTGATTAAAAAACATTGTTAATTTTTATTATTTAATTTATATTTTAGAATTGATTTGAAATTATTAATATTATTATGTTTGAATTTTTATAATTTTTAATAAAATAAATTTAGTATTAATTGTGAATTTATTTAATTATAAATTTTGTTGATTAAATACATTATAATATTTTGAATTTTTTTATTTTGGGATTCATCTAAGTTAATTATTAATTATGAAGATTCTTAAAATCAATCCATAGCTGCCAATTAAACATTAAAAAATTAAATTAAAGTATCAAAATATATAATTTTATTAAAATATTACATTAAAATGTGTGAATCTCAGAAAAAAAACTAAATTCACTGTTTTATATTTTAAACAAAATTTAGGGTTTAGATTTTGGACTTTTATAAAATAATTTTTTATATTTCTTGAAATATAGACCATCTTTCAAATATTAATAAAAAACAAATGTTTAAAAAATCATAATTTATTTATTAATGAAAATATTTTACATTTATCGATTGAGTCTTAATTCAATTGACGTGTATATTATTGCCAATACATGAGCACGTAGTATCGAGTGTGCAAAAATCCATTATCTTCTTATTTATAGGTTGGAGAGAGGCTATAAATAGTTTGCATTATGTCAAAATAATGAGATATGATAATAACCAAGAATAAAAATATTAAAAATATTTTTATATTTTATATTTATTAAAAATTAAATAATATAGACACGTATTGGGTAAAACTAATAAAATATTATAATATTATAAAAACTTATTGATGTTAGAATCTATTTTAAAGTTAATTTTATTTTTATTTTAAAAAATAAAATAAAAACATAAACATTTTTATAAATATTTTCCATAATTAATTAATTGAATTGATGTATCAAATCAATCTTTTTATATAATTTTTAAAATTAAATACTAAAATTGTAATTTTCAATGAAAATACTAATAGATTTATGTATTATGTTTCATTTAAATTTTATATTATTTATATATCCCATGTTTATGGTATTTTAATTATTTTTACCATGAATTTTTCTTTAAAAATGAAAATATGTGCATCACGTGGTTAAATTTTTTTATATTACTTTGTCTTGGATCTCGCAATAAGGTTGAAAGTAAATGGGAAAATATCGAAGTTTTCATTACTTTCGGAATTTTTTAATAATATTTTTCTTTTTTTAAACTTTCAACGAAAGAGGAAGACTGGAAAAGTGTGAAGAATATGCTAAAAAAAGGGGAAATTGGTTAAAATAGGTTCCAAATCTTTATATTTTTGGTATAGTTGAAATTTAGTCTTATTTTATATTTAAGAATTTAGTTTATTTATTTTTGAGATTTTAAAATTTAAACCCCATTGTTAATATCGTCAAAATAAAAAATATCCACTTTGTAGTCAGGGCAAATCAAATAAATTAAAGGCGGGACTAAATTATAAATTTTTAGAGATCAAAATATAATTTCATTGTATATTATTTTATTATTTCATCGTTTTGAAGTGATTAAATCGTTTTTTTAATTTTGGGGAACAAGATGCAATTTTACAATATTTTAGTTTATAATTTAATCATTTATAGGGGTTGAATCATAATTTTTCCATGTTTGTCCTCTTAAATTCGCCTTGTAAAAAAAAATTAACATTATAAATAACTTGAATTTAATAACATAATTTTAATGATGATAATAATTAAATTTAAATTTTAATTTTGAAAAATAAAGGACTAAATTCTAAATCTACAAAGAATAGAAAAACTTTGAGCATATTTTAACAGAAAAATTATATAATATAAAAAAAAATTAAAATAGGGTAAACTATAAAAATAGTCACTTTTGTTTGCCTCAGATTATATTTTAGTCACTTATATTTGAAATGTTACGTTTTAGTCACTTACGTTATCGTTTTGTTACGAAATGGTCACTCTACTGTCAAACTCCGTTACCTCCGTAACGGCAATCCTACGTGGCAGTCTAAATGAGCTTTAAATGCCAACTTGGATGTCTAGTTACTAGTATGAAAATAGGTTTTTAATTAAATAAATTTAATTTGGACTGCCATGTAGGACATCCAAATTAGCATATAAAACCTATTTAGACTACCACGTAGGATCGATGTTAGGGAGGTAACAAAGCTTAACGGTAAAATGACCACTTCCTAACAAAACGATAACGTAAGTGACAAAATCGTAACATTTCAAACATAAGTAACTAAAATGTAATTTAAGACAAAGAAAAGTGACTGTTTTCATAATTTACCCTTTAAAATATTGATTTCGTCGGCAAAGAAAACCTTCGAGATTTCGTTTCACTTTATTTCCTCAAAGCTTTTTTTTTTTTAATTTAATCTGAAGAGAATAAATGAATCTTAATGGAATACCGAAAGTGTTTCAGTTTAAATTCTTTTTAGATTCATGGGATTAATATTTTTAAAATATTTATAAATAAATAATAAATATTCGAGGAATTATTATAATTTTAAATATAATGTATTCATGAATAATTTATACCAAATATAACTAAAATAATTTAATATCAATAAAAGTGAAAAGCGTAATAAATTTTAATACGATTTACATATTGTGAAATTTAAATTTAAAGTAAAACTAGAAAAAACTCACAAATAATATTTATAAATAATAGAGCTCGACCAAACATTGAAATTATTATAATAGATTTTATTAAGTTTCTCGTCTTGTGTAAATATTATGTGTAGTTTTCATGGACTGGGCCAAAGTTCGATTTTAGAAAAATTTAGGCATAAGTGGCTCATTTTGGTTAGTCCAAAAAGCTCGTTTCATTGTTTAAAATGTGATTGAACAATTAAATTAAATCGTAATATAAATAATAAAATAGGTTGAGTCAGGTCAAGATTGAAAGACATAAACTTAAGCCCGGTCCAAAAAAAGTCGGGTTGAACGGGTTACCCAACCCTTACACATCTGTAGTTCTCTCTCTCTAAATTTTTTAGTTGGTTTAAGCTTTACTATATATGGGTTCTATTAAAAATTATTATTATTATTATTTTCAAGCCGATATAGGTAAAAGTACCATGGAGGCCCTTGATTTAAGAGTTTAATTGTATTTTTTGCCTTCCCTACTTAAAAAATTGACAAGTTAGTCATTGTACGTTTGATCAAAGAGTAAATTGATCATTAACTTATTTTAAAAATTATATTCATATCTATTGTTAAAAGATGGTGGATCCCTGTACATCGACATAAGGTACAAGTGTAACTATTTGGTTATTTCGTCAACCACGCTAGTTTTTAATAGTAAAAATGGATGAAATTTTTAACATAAAGGACTAGTTTGCTATTTAATCTAATGCACAGTGATTAATTTACGTATTTTTAAAGTAAAAAGAACAAAATATAATCTAACAACCATTAAAAAGTTTTAATTTATTTTATTTTCTATATTTTTTATTTTTTTAAATCTATACAAACTTGCTTTATATAGTACAAAATGATGTACCATTTTTTCTCTAGTCAAAATTTTCCCATCTTGATATGGGTTTTGACTTGTAGATCCCACATTGAACGCATGTTTGCACCATATACACACTTTCCATTTTATGCTTGGTTCATGCACTTGATAATTAATCGAATAAATTTTTTTAATTAAAATAGGAGGGTAAAATTTTAACAGCAATACAACTAACACGACTTGAACTCAGACTACACTTGAAGTTCTAATTGAACAAAATTCAAGTGTTAAATAATAACAAATGCAAAATTCTGAACAAATCATCATTACAATTTCACAATTTATATTAATAATATTTATGTATTTCAAATTTATAATATGATTTTGATGACATGATTTTAATGTTTTTAAATGATTATTGATAGTAAGTCAAAAAATTGAGTTCAAAGGTACCAAATATTGACATTGTGAGATTTATCTTAAAAGGAGAAATTTTAAGGTTTTTTTTTTTAAATAATCTCATTATAGATTCTGATTATATATGTTTTTTTTTTATGCAGTGTTTTAAAATTACTCACAGTCCCTCATTAACCCATAAATAAGAGGATAATACACTTTAATACACTCGAATTCTCGATCAACAGAAATTGTAAGGTCTTAAATGGCTTTCTACATAAATATTTGGAAATTTTGGAAATTAATTTACATCTATGCCCTTTTTTGGCACAAAATAAATAAAAGTAATTACTAAAAATATAAATTAAAAATAATTGAATCCAACAACAACAACAAATATTATTCAACTTTTACATTTTTCTATGTAGTATATTTGAATTTATTTTTTATATTTTACGTGAAATTCTCAAATATTCGATAGTCTCGTCGAATATTAGTTAAATTCAAAGTCGAGCTAGATCAAATTTATAAACTTGAGCTTCAAAGGGCATCAAATTTCTTATCATGGTTTTTTAGAATGTGAACGTAAATTGCACAAAATGCTTAAATTAAAGGATTAGATGCAAAATTAGTCCTTAAACTACAACACTTTCCTCATAGGTACCTAAAGGTTTTTGGTTGAAAGTTGTATACCAGCCAATAAAAGTGAGACACATGGCATATTTTTATAGGATGCCATACACTTTGGGATAAAATTAGACAAAATTAACAATTTAGGTTCAACTTTTGAACAAAAGAAACTTAGATACCTAAATGAAAAAAAGTATAATTTGAGGGATCGATTTTAATTAATCCTAAATTAAACAATCGCGAAGCATGATATGTTGATATCTCGATTTAGTCAAATTACTTCCATATTTAGTTATTGTTGGTATTATCATGTGCACTTTATTTTTTTTGTAATCACGACAAAAAAATTACGTTATTAATTTTAAAATACAAAGAAATATTTATATAATATATGTCGAAACCATTTTTTGTTGAAAACGGCCGACTTTTAAAATACAAAACGAAGTCGCCACCAATCTTTTTTGAAGTGTGATTGGGCCACTTATAAAACATTTTGGTCTACGAATTTTAAGAAAACGGGCTCGGGAGTCGGTTACGCATACGAGGAAGGGTTAGCACCTCAACGCCCAAAATTGGTACCGTATTGATTGATTAATGTCCTTAATATCGAAAATTAGAAAATATTTTAAAGTATGAAAAATGTTTGATGACTCATATTGGATATCAAAACTCTCTTGTTCCGAAAGGTCGAGATCATGTCCAGCACGATAGGACACGATGCTTCAAACTTTCGATCCCAAGATCATTTTACAATTTCCAAAATACATGTAGCGCGATTCGAAAAAGGGTATTTCACTATTTGGCTAAACTAAAACCGAAACCCAGCACGATTGGGTACGATTCTTTGGATTTCCAAACACGAAATATTGCCCTTATTTAAGAAATATGATAGAAAATCTGTGAAGGATATCTCGTTGTTTAGATGAACAGAAAATCGAAACCCAGCACGATTGGGCACGAATTTCTTGAACTTCCAAACACGAAACATTGCCTTATTTTCAAAAATATGATCAAGATCTTTAAAGGATATTTAGTGATCTAGACAAACGAAAAATAGAAATCCAGCACGATTGGGCACGATTTCCTGAACTTCCAAACACACAAAATTACCTTTATGAAACATGATCAAAATCTTTAAAGGATATTTAGTGATCTAGACGAACGAAAAATCGAAACCCAGCACGATTGGGCACGATTTCTCGGACTTCTAAATACGAAATATCACCTTCGTAAAAGCCCATTTTTATGCATTTTCTTTAAAAAACAAAAATAAAAATCTTGAAATGTGATCACGGTAATAACAAGGAAAGAAAAAAAAATTAATAATACCTAGGAATATAATAATAATAGGAAAATAATTAAAAAAACTATAGTAGTAATAATATTAAAATAATAATAATAGAATAATAGTAATAGAAATAACAATATATTAATAATAATAAAGTAATAAAAGTACCAGTAGAATAATAATAGCATTAATAACAAAACATAGTAATAATATTAAAAAAATAGCAGCAGTGGGGAAAAAAAGTAACCTTAAGGGTAATAAAAGTAATAGTAAAAACAGCAATAGTAATAGTAAAGGAAATAAAATAATAATTATATGGGAAAATAATAATAGATGTACTACATATATAATAAGATAGAAAAACGATTTTAATAATAATAATAGTAATATATGCAAAATAGGGTGCTGATAATAACAAATATAATACTAAGAATAAATATGATTATAGCAATAATAAAACAAAATTAATAAAGAATAATAATGAGGAAAAAAATGAACAAGAATAATAAAGAATAATATTTACAATAATAATAGTAAAATTAATAAAAGGGTAATAATAAAATATTAAATATAATAATATATATATAAATAGTAAAAATAACACTAAAATGATAAAAAATGACAGAATAAAATAATAAACAAAAGAAAATAAGAAAAAGGGACTAAATTAAGCTAAAAATGAAAACTCGGGGCGAATTTTAAAGAAAATAGAAGGATTAGGGGCGAATTGCAACACGCGAGAAACCTAGGGGGGCTAAAATAGCAATAAACCCTCCTCATCAAACAGGCGTTTAAACGAGGACTTAATCGAAATCGAAAAATTATTGGGCCACAATCGAAATAAAAAACGATTATGAAACCTCAAAAGCGGAGGGCTAAACGCAAATTAGCCCTCCAAAGTAAAACACGAGGATCTTAGCCCCATGCTGGTCGAGTCATGGTCGAGGCCCAAACGACGTCGTTTGGCCCCGACCCCAAAGCTCAAAACTACTGCTTTTACATATACTATAAATACCCAAAACCTTTGAAAACTTCATTTCCCTGCTTGAAAAAAAAATTACGAGGAGCTCTCACTCCCTTTCCCCATGCGATTTCCAATGACTTAGGGTTCTCCCACCAAGGTGGCCTAAGCTCAAAAGGTTAGTCTTTTCCTCTTTTTTTTTAAAAATCTCTTCAGAAAACTTTTGTATATATAAAAAGAAAGGAACGAAAAAACCCTAAAACAGAATCGATTCAAAAAACAAAGACCGAAAATGACTTTTTCTTTTTTCTGATCTCCTATCTACTCACGTATTATCCCCTTAATATTCGAAACAGTGTCTTTTCTCTTGTATCTAAAACCTAATAGAAATCCCCCCAAATCAGGTAAGGAAAAAAAACTCCCTTTTCGTTGATTTAATATATGTATGGGTTTTGTTTTAAAACGAAAAGAAAAGGTAAAAAGTCGAACAGATTCAACAAAAGAAAAGGAAAAAAACGAAACCTTAATGATAACTATCTGATCTGGTATTGATTTTCTTTTGCAAATTCTGATATCCGTATCTATCCCCCCCTTTACACTTTTTTGCCTGACTTTTATAGTCTATTTTACAACTAATTTCATTCTAATTTGCAGTGCGTGATGGAGAGGGCTCGTGGTGGTAAGTGGCGACGTGCGATGCGATCTACACAAGGTAAAACGTCTTTGTGAGGGCTTCTGCGACCTAGGGTTTTCTTTGGGTTTGGGCCACCCTATTTTGGGCCTTTTATTCTTTTTGTTATTGGGCTCCAAATTTTAAAAATTGGGCCTTATAATGCCCTCTTTGCTCATTGTCGTTAACGAGAATAGAGCAAAGACTTTAAAGGACCAATTTTGCCCCACTTGTTCGATCTTAACTTCTTGATGCTTCCTTTTCCGGTAGTTTTATTCCACCCACCGCATTCCGTAGGTATAGAAGTTTTGTTTCAATCGCTATCTTTAGCTTTGCTCCACTCCTCTCGAGAGATAAGGCTTTGGTCTTCGATCCGCTCTACTCCCGCCCAAGAGAGATAAGATCATTATCTTCAATCCGCCCACTCTTTCGGTGGAGATAGGATCTACTATCTTTAGCCTGCTCACTCCTACTCGGTGGAGATAAGGCTTCAATCTTGATCTGCTCTACTCCCTCAAGAGAGATAAGATCTGTGGACTTCAATCCGCTCCACTCGCTCGGTGGAGATAGGATCTACTATCTTTAGCTTTGCTCCACTCCGCTCATTGGAGATAAGGCTTCATTCTTCGATCTGCTCCACTCGCCTTTCGGTGGAGATAAGATCTCATCGCTTCGATCTCTTCTCTCTCTCGCCAGAGAGATAAGATCTGTTGTCTTCAATCCGCTCCACTCTCGATCGGTGGAGATAGGATCTACTATCTTTAGCTCGCTCACACTTTCCAAGAAGATAACGCTGAAATCTTGATCTGCTCCACTCTTGCTCGGTGGAGATAAGATCTGCTACTTTCGTGCTCTACTCCGCCAGAGAGATAAGATCTCATTATCTTCAATCCACTCCACTCTGCCAGGTGGAGATAGGATCTACTATCTTTAGCCCTGCTCCACTCCCTTCGGTGAAGATAAGGCTGGAATCTTCGATCTGCTCCACTCCTACTCAGTGGAGATAAGATCTGTTACTTTCGATCTGCTCTACTCCTGCTCAGTAGAGATAAGATCTGTTGTCTTCAATCCGCTCCACTCCTGCTCAGTGGAGATAGGATCTACTATCTTTAGCCTACTCCACTCTTGCTCAGTAAAGATAAGGCTAGAATCTTCGATCCGCTTCTACTCCCCGCGGTGGAGATAAGATCTATTACTTTCGATCCGCTTCTACTCTGCTCAGGTAGAGATAAGATCTCATTGCCTTCGATCTGTTACCCTACTACTTAGGGAATTAAGATCTATAATCTTTGGCTTGTTACCCTACTGCTTAGGGGATTAAGGCTCATTATCTTCGATCTGTTCCACTCCCTTTCGGTGGGATAAGATCTTCTTTAGCCTATTAACCTCTGCTTGGGAATTAAGGCTCGTGCCTTCGACTGCTCCATTCTCGCTTTCGGTGGGATAAGGTCTATAATCTTCACCAGTTACCCTCTTTGCTTAGGGAATTAAGGCTCGTTGTTTTCGACTGCTTCACTCCTTTCGATGGGATAAGATCTGCTTTTTAGCCTGTTACCCTACTGCTTAGGGAATTAAGGCTCATCATTTTCGATCTGCTCCACTCCTTCGGTGGGATAAGATCTGTAATTTTTGGCCCGCTACCCTACTGCTTAGGAATTGAGGCTCATTGTTTCACATTGCTCTCCCTTTCGGTGGGATAAGGTCGATATTTTCGACCGTTACCCTACTACTTAGGGAATTAAGGCTCGTCATTCACGATCTGCTCCACTCCTTTCGGTGGGATAAGATCTGCATCTTTTAACTCTACCCTACTGCTAGGGAATTGAGGCTCAATGTTTTCGACTTGCTCCACCTCGCCGGTGGGATAAGGTCGATGTTTTCGCCAGTTACCCTACTGCTTGGGAATTAAGGCTCGTCATTCACGATCTGCTCCACTCGCCGGTGGGATAAGATCTGCTTCTTTTGGCCTCTACCCTACTGCTAGGAATTGAGGCTCAATGTTTTGACTGCTTCCTCTCTTTCGGTGGGATAAGGTCCGATGTTTTCGCCCGTTACCCTACCGCTAGGGAATTAAGGCTCGTCATTCACGATCTGTTCCACTCCCCGCCAGGGATAAGATCTCGCTTTTTGGCCTCACTACCCTACTGCTAGGGAATTGAGGCTCAATGTTTTCGAATTGTTCCACTCTCGCCGGTGGGATAAGGTTTGATATTTTCGACCGTTACTCTCTGCTTAGGAATTAAGGCTCGTCATTCACGATCTGCTCCACTCGCCGAGTGGGATAAGATCTCGCTTTTTTAATTTACTCTACTCCTGCCAAGAGAGATAAGATCTCGCTTTTCTCAGAACTCCCATTAATTTTGCTACATTGTCCTCTGGAGAACCTACCTGTAGAAGTGATTTCATGGGGTCTATGCATATGTCAAATGATTAGGATGTCATGAAAGATGCTCCTAACCATATGTATCATGAATGTTATGAATAGATGCAAAATGTCATGAGAATGATCCATTTTAACATTTGGGTGTTATTGCTTGTTGCTTATTAAGGTGACCCCTGACATATGTCTCCTCCAGACACGGTGATACTTTTAACAACTAATCTGAAGATGCCGTCACTGCTTAAACCCTTATCTCAAGTCTCTGAGCCCTTTTAAGCCTGGTTAGCTCTAAACAATTGTCCTGTTTCGGATTCTTGTATTTTTAGAGACTTTCAGAGTAATACGCAAAACTTCTTTTGTGAAAGCATTATTTGTTCAATAATCATTATTTCAATGAAATGCTTGAAAAGATTACAATAATGGACAAGAAAGAAATTAATTAAGAACATAGCTCGAAACAAATAAAATAGCAAATGCAATCAAGAAGGTAGTGTATTTTGAAACGAGCAAATTAAGAATGGGTAAGATGGCAATTAGGTGCCCCAGATATCGCCGACTGAGCTTCTTTGTTCAAACTTCTTGAGGACCATTTAAGCTCAATATGTGTTTAGGGGATTCAGAGTACTTTGTCGATGCCCCAAGATGTAACATACTTCCTCATTGTCAATTCAAGCGTGGCAAAACTACTATATGCCCCATCATGATTTGATTACAACTTGAGCCGCCCTTTTTGGGTTTTCGACTCAAAGCCTCTTTGGTCTCAAAGTGCCCTTTGCGGGTTTTCACCTTGGCCTCTCCGTTGTGTTTTTTTTTTTTTGAAAGCCTCAAAGCGCCATTCGCGGGTTTTCGCCTTGGCCTATTTCCTTCTTAAGCAAAGTGTTTCTCGATTGAGCCCGCATTAACTGGGTTCGACTGACTCTTGCCGTCCATCTTGGCTAGTATCAATGCTCCTCTATTAAAGACCCTCTTTTCGACATAGGTCATTCCCAATTAAGCATCTACTTTCCTCTGAAGTCTATTGAACACTCTGGGGTAAACTTTTGTTATAAGCCCGCATCATTTATTTCTGGTACATTTGACCATGATGGTTGGCTCTTAACCTTTTCCTTGATCAGTTTCAGTTGGTCATATAGAGAGTGAACCCATTCGCTTCGTCTAACTTCGGCCCGACAAAATCTAAAGAGTAAGAATTTTAACTCGATGGGCAAGATGTATCCATCCATAAACCAATGAGAAGGTGTTGCCCGGTGGAAGTCCTCGCCAACATTCGAGAAGCATAGAGGTAAATGGTAGCTAGTCTATGCCAATATTTAGTTTTCATCATCTTTCAAAATCCCTTTTTGGATGGTTTCTTTTCCTTTTCTTCTTTCTTTCTTTTCTTTTCTTTTCTTTTGTTTTTTTAAAATTCAAACTTGAACTCGAAGTTGAAATTGAACTTGATGATTGACCTCAGAACTTTGTCATAGGAACCGTCTCTCACCCTCTTAGTGGAATAGTTGACAATTACGAACATGAATAGGCGTCAACTAGATACTTTTGACAAAATCATCCCCATAACATCTATGCCCCATGTATAGAACAAACATATAAGTCATGTCTTCTCAATTTGGCATTTACGGCAACACCGACGAAATCTCTCTTTCATGGTAGCCTCGTGCCTAGGCATATCTTGATGCGATCACACAAAACATCTTTGGATTTTGAATAACTCAATGGCGTCTTGCTTTATTTCGTGGAGGCAAAGCTTGATCTTCACTCCTTCCCGACGACTCACGGTCCATCGACCCTTTGTGCGATCGAGTCTATTTTATTTTTTACCATCCTTCGATCAATGGGTAAGTTGTAATCTCATCATCTTCAAAGTATTGATTCTTTTAGACCCATATTTCACTCAAACGGAGTTTGTAACAAATATACTCATGTCCCGATATCCGGGTAGCTATTGTAGGTAATGAAGGCAAATTCGAAAGAATAAATGGTTCAAGATGATTATTCATAATCATGGATGAACAATGAAAGAACATTCCAAAGAACAATAGAATATATAGTATGACATGGAAAAAAATGAGAAAATATTGGCTCGGCATGAAACACAAGAATGCATTTTTTATTGAAAATAAAGATGTTTGAATGAAGCCTATTTCACAAAAGATTCTTATTGTTTCTAGGCTTAAAACAACAAGTGTGTTTTGAACATTACTCTTTTAGCTCTAAAAACTACAGGAGTTTCCTTCACACCCGATTATTCAAAACACTTTCAGGCACGTAGGGGCGAATGCCTCCTAGGTTTCCTTCATTCGATCTCACCTTGAATACGACGTTGATGCTCAAGGTTTTTAACATGTCTTCGGCCGTTTCTTTATTTGTCATATCCGGTTTAGGAGGGATAATTATTTTCGATATGAATGCCTTGGATATATATGGAAAAGTAATTGATCCTCATTTGACCTCGACATCTTTCTCTACCGATTCACTTCCTATGGTACACACGTTTTTCCCTTCCGCAAGGTCAAAAACTCCACTCTTTATTATCCATTAACCCTTGTACTAGGGCTCAATTCACCTGCAACTTTGGATCTCATGGCCTTCCTTGTTATGGAACTCACAAGAGTTTCTCGTATCCCGGATTTGCCCTTACATCCTGTATGATTAAACCTCTTTCCACCATTCTTCTCGGACCTCTCTCAACGGGTTTTTATTTCGCAACGTTCAACTTGATTCTTTTCCTGCTCTCGATTATCGCATTCATCCCATTATCAATGTGGTGGGTAACGGATTTCCTACAACAGCGCATCATTGAACTCCACAATACCCATTTTGATGAGCCTTTCGACTAGCTTTTTGAAAGGGAAGCAATTCTCTGTCGGGTGCCCCACTATCCTCGCATGGTATTCACATTGAGTGCTTGCATCGTACCATTTAGGATATGGGGTTGCAGTGATTACAGTAGACAGGGGCTACTACGTGTGCGTCTAATAAAGTTTTATACAACTCCTTATACGTCCACCGGATAGGAGTAAATTGGAGTTTCTCAGTCCTTTGCCTCGTGTTAGGCTCTTGTCTTGGTCAGGCCACTGCCCACAACTACCGCCTCGGTTGGGTAATAGTAATAAGTTTAGGATAACCCGAGCTTATATTTCCTACTTCACCTTCCTTTTCTTCTGGTACCGCTCTTCTTGTGCTCTCTCCGCCTCTATCTTCCCACACCGATCGCGTTCTCTATCATCTCACCGACATCACCATGTTCATTTAAACTCTTAGTCGTGCCTCCTAACATGTGGTTAATGAAAGGTGCCTTGAGGTATTGATGAAGAGCATGGTCATTTTCTTCTCTAGTAACGGTGGTCGGACTGCGTGAATGACCTCCCTCCATCTTTGGACGTACTTTCTGAAGCTTTCACTTGGCTTTTTCTTCATGTTTTGCAACGTGATCCTGTCAGGTGCTATATCGGTCACATGGCCGTAATGTTTGATGAAAGCTTGCCAAATCTCTCCACAATTTGATTTGGGTACAACTCAATGGTTGTACCATTTTGTCAGACTCAATCGGACTATCTCGAAAGCAATGGATCAACAATCGGTCATTGTTGACATATCCTGTCATTCTCCGACGAACATCGTAATATGGGCCTCAAGACAGCTAATCCGTTGTACTTTTCAAACTCGCATCTTGAACTTTGGAGGAAGTAGTAAATCTGGGACTAGACTCAACTTCTTAGCATCCACTTCAGACCGGTGATCAAGACGTTCCAATGCTCAAACTTCTCCTCCACCATTTGCATCGATCTTGAACTCTTTTGAAGCTCGCTTACTTCCTCCCTTCGCCACCTCACCAAGTCCGGATTATTGGTTTTACCAAATTGACTTGGGTTAGAGCTCGAGCCTACGGGGAAATTTCCCAGTGCCGGAGTATCGGATTGGTGCTGAGGTTTGATATTGACCGATACTCTTGGTGGTTGCACTTGGAAACTTGACGGGGCCAGGCCCGGAGGGGAAGTAAAATCCTCAGTATCTTCTCCAGATCGACTATAGGCCTTTTTCGTTTCAGCCCTCAAGTCAACAATCGTGTTAGGCGCTCATCATGCTTCTCTGGATTCCAAGATTTGATCCTCATATCCTGTTGGATCTTGGCTAATCGCTCTTGTATCTCGAGCACAGTAGTTGGTCTTGCATCTCTTTCTGCATTTGTTCTAACCTTTCTATCCTTTGATCCATTGCTCTCGTCTTTTTCCGAGTGTAATAGCGGTGTTCCAGGATAACTATAATACAACCTCTAATTAAAAGGGTTGTCTTATGATATTTAATGCAAATGATGTGATGCAATGCAAATGTATGAAATGCAACGCAAATGAATGAATGCAAAAAATAAGAGGCATTGACTCAATTCGATTACATTAGAAAAACTTTACTAGAAAATAAATTTCTTTACACAAAACCGATTGCATACACGCATTGGCCTCATAGTCCAAGTGAAAACATGAATCCTTCTTCGCAAAAAGTCGAGTCTTGTAAAATTCTAATAGATACTTCCTCTAACTCCTTTTGCTTGATCTGGACCGCTACTCCTGTTCACTTGTTAGCTTCTTTAAGAATGCCGAGACGTGGTAATCTTCGAATAGTCCTGTCAACTTGAATCCCTGGGTGATAAGGTCTTGTATTCCTTCACGGACTATAAGTCTTCTCTCATTGTATTCACTTGGACTATATTCGGATGACCAGTATTATAATCCACTTTATCAAAAATCCATTTTCTTATGACCAACTTTTCTATTTAGTAATCGAATTTGAAATCAACACCTCTTTTTTATGATGTGAATGCAATGCAATCAAAAGCAGAATAAAACCCGTTAGTACAAGAAAAATTAATAACATAGAACCTATCTAGGTGACCACTAAGGTTTGCCATGGTTCTACCTAAGGTGGGCCCTTAGGTTTTCTATATGTGGTTTAGTTCTAAAGAAGGTACCGAACCAACAGATTCCTCAATCCTCACCCATTATAGGCTCATACGGACGAGTTCGGTTCATGGTAATACATTTCCTATGGCCATGCGAGGTGAAAACTTCACGAACCATAGGTACGGATGTATTCCGGCGATCCCCAGCCCATGCGGAGGTGAAAACCTCACGAAGGCATAGATTTTGCTCCCACTTAAAGGTGTGACCACAACGGTCATGCAATATGAATGCAAAAATATTTACGAGGCTAATATTGAAGGTGCATTAAGAAAGCGTGATTTTCAAATCATTTTAATCAAAGGACAAAAATCAATCAATCCATGGCGACCTCGCGTCTCCGGTGGAGTCGCCAAGTCGTCGTAACGATTTTTGAGAAGCGATGGCAGCGCGGTCGACTCGATTTTTGAAAAAAAGGAAAGAGTCGCCACCGATCTTTATTTGGTGTGATCGGATCACCTTTGTTTTAATAAAATATTTAATTTACTAAAACAGTGCTTTTTGGTCCACGAACTTTGAGAAAACGGATTCGGAAGTCGATTACGTGTGAGGAAGGATTAGCACCCTCGACACGCCCAAAATTGGTACCAAACTGATTGATTGATGTCCTTTGAAAACTTTGAAAGAGTTCGAAAATACAATGCTTTTTATTTTCAAAATTTGAAGGGACGTTAAGGTTATCTTCTTTTCAAAGAGATAAAGCATCATGTCCAGTAAGTTAGGGCACAATACTTTAAACTTCGAAACTAAGCTCACCTTTTAAAACTTGGTTTTTTTATTTGAAGAGGATCTCCCGTCATTTGTCAAACGAGAAACCGGAACCCAGTGAGTTAGGGCTCGATTCCACAGGATTTCAAATACGGAAGATTGCCTCTATTTTTTTAAAAAAAGGAAACTTATCTTGAAGTATCTAGATGTCGAGTCCAGTAAGTTAGGGCACGACATTTCGAATCTCCGAGATTAAGTGTTTTGTTTAGAATTTAAATTGTGATTTCGAAAAAGGATATCCCGTTGTTTAGCTTTAGCGAGAAGAAACTGGAACCCAGTGAGTTAGGGCTCGGTTTTCTCGAGTTGCTAACGCGGAATGTTGGTCGTTATAAAAGTTAAGGTTTTGAAAGATATTTACGTAAAAGTGTGAAAACACGATGTTATGCGTAAAGGAATGATGAAAAGACACATATACGTAAAAGTAAAAACGATGTATAATGCATCGAAGTATTATGAATAGTCCGTGATAGTAAATAACGACAATGATGATGATAAAAGTGATAATAGCAATCTATGAATGGAATAATAAAATAAATAAATATATCTATACGTATACATGTAAAATAATATAGTAATAGTAATAGTAATGGTAAAAAAATAGATAATAATGATAATATCGAATAACAAATAACAATTTCAAAAGATAATAATATTAGTAATAGTAATAATGATAATAATAGTAGAAAAATAACGCATGCGATCGCAAATAATAGTAATAGCATACAAACAATAGTAAAATATAATGAAAATAACAAATAACAATAATAATAATAATAATAATAATAATAAACTTAATAAAGTAGTGATAATAAAAATAAAATAATAACATGTGCTAAAAATAGTAATAAGCAAAATAGTAGTGAAATAAAATGGGTATAATAAATAATAATGATAATAATTAATAATAGTGAAAATAAAAACGAAAATAAAAGTAAAAACAGTAAAAAATATTGCAAAATAATTAAAAGAGGGATTAAATTGCATTGAAAACATGAGTTTCGGGTCAAATTGTAAATAAATGGGGGTTCGGGGATTAAATTGAAATCGCGCGTAAAAGATGGGGGGCCGAGTGAGCAATTTTCCAGAAAATTAAGCGCAGCACTTTGAGGGGGACCAGATTGAAGACTGAACTAAATATTCGGGCTAAATTTTAAAATAATAAAACTTAATTGAAAATAATAAAAAAAGCGGAAGGGCTAAAAGTGCAATTAGCCCTTCCGTTTAAAACTTCTGTGGATCTTAGGTCGGGCGGGTCGGATTCGGTCAGACGGGGCAAAGCAGCGTCGTTTTGGGGCTTATGGTGCCTACCAAAACGACGTCGTTTTGGTTTGGCTATATAAGCCAATTTTCAGCCAAAAAAATTCATTTCTGCATCTTTTAAAAAAAACACAAACTTTGGGCCTTTTTCTCTCTGCAGGTGGGTGAGCTCGGCCGTGGGGTCGTTGTTGATCGCCCGTGGCCGGCCTCAACCACCGCCACCATGGTCGGAAAAGGTAATTTTTTATTTTTTATTTTTTCTTTTTATTAAAGTGTTGTTTATGTATATATATGTACAAGAGTAAAAGAAAGGTTTTCGAAAAATAAATGTAAACAATCACCTCCGTTCGGTTTCGGTTTTAATCTCTGGTGGGTTAATACCCGATCTTGCTACTTTGTTGCGCCTTTGTTTTGTAGATCTATCTCTTTTCTCGTTTTAAATCTCTGTTTTTGTATTCATAAAAAGAAAAAAGCCCTTCTATGTGAATCTCTCTGTCTCTTTTATCTGTTTTTCGAAAAGAAAAGAAACTTTGTTTGCTTGAATGTTCTCTGTTTCTTTTTTTTGATTTTTTAAAGAAAAAAACCCCTTTACAAAGCAATTTTCGGGCTTAAATAGCCGAAATGTATGTTTTTTTGTATTTGTTGCTTCTTTGCCTTGTGTTGTCTTTTCTTTGCAGGCGTGGGGCGGATGGAGCAGTGGCGGAGGCGACAGGCGAGTCTTGCAGTCTGAGAGGTAGGTTCGGCGGTGTCGAAGTTGAAGAGTCGAGGCGGTGGAGGAGGCGTGGTGGGGAGGCGTGCCTGGGCTTGCGCTAGGGTTTTGAAACCCTAGCTTGCTGCAAAAAATTTTTGGCTTTTGGGCCTTCTGGGCCGTTCGTAAAATGGGTCTGTTGTTTGGGTTCTGGTTGGATTTGGGTTTTGGGTTAATTTGGGTTGTAAAAAAAAATGGGCTTCGGGTTTGGGTTCTGGTTTGTAATTTTAATTTTTCTCTTTGTAATTGGGCCGGGCAAATGGGCTCATACATCCTTAAACTACAACACTTTCCTCATAGGTACCTAAAGGTTTTTGGTTGAAAGTTGTATACCAACCAATAAAAGTGAGACACATGGCATATTTTTATAGGATGCCATACACTTTTGGGATAAAATTAGACAAAATTAACAATTTAGGTTCAACTTTTTGAACAAAAGAAACTTAGATACCTAAATGAAAAAAAGTATAATTTGAGGGATCGATTTTAATTAATCCTAAATTAAACAATCGTGAAGCATGATATGTTGATATCTCGATTTAGTCAAATTACTTCCATATTTAGTTATTGTTGGTATTATCATGTGCACTTTATTTTTTGTAATCACGACAAATAAAATTACGTTATTAATTTTAAAATACAAAGAAATATTTATATAATAATAATTTTTAAATCCTATAAATTAATAAAAAATTAGCACGAGTCTCAATTTTATTTTAAAATTCGTTGCTAATAAATATAAATTAAATTAATAAATATTAAAAATTATTTATTAAAACTTCAAAGAATTAATTAAATATGAAAATTGAAGGACGAAATTGTTTTTTTAAAAATTAAATTTGTGGCCCCTGTGTAGTCAGAGTGCTTTTAATTGCTTTAATCGTGACTTACCAAGTCAACACCATACAAAGACGCACACTTAGAAACGGGTGAGCCGACCATGAGTGAGAAAAGAATGGACTAAAATGAAATGATAATTATTATATCATATGAAATTTGTTGAGACAACGTTAGACTTGTTTTGCGAGAAGTCTATTAAGCATCGAATATAGGAGAGTCGGTTGACCCTTTAACAAGTTTGGTATTGAAATTAAGGCGTTTGTGTTCGATTTTATTTTAGATTTTATTTTTTAATTTTATTGAGAGTTAAAGCAATTGTATAAAGCAATTTTGTCGGGATTTATAGAGTGGATAACCTTCCTCATAGGCGAAGTTAGGAATTTCGCTTAGGGGATGAGTATAAAAATTATAAAATTTTAAAAGGTTAAAACTAAAAAATATATATTTAAAAAGCTTAAAATTTTTGTTTAGGGACAAGAAAAGTAAAAATTTTCCCATTTAATAAAAGGTAAAAAGACCTTAAATTTAATTTTGGAATGGCTTAAAAGGAATTCTCCCATTTAGCCAAGTAGGGCCAAGGCTTGGCTTACCCCTTTTGGCTGCCGGTAGCTTTCATCTCTAAACCCACTACTATTTCAGGCTCTCAGTAGAACAAAAAAAACAAAATTTAAAAATAAAATCGAGCATAAACTTTTCAAGCTCAATAACAAACTTGTTAAGTGATTTATCGACTCTTCGACAGATGACACTTCTCTAAATTATTCTAGAAGAAGTCAAATTTCTCTCGACAAAAATAATTATAATATAACTTAAATAATAAGTTGAAAATAAAATTAAAAAAATAATTAAATACCGACAAATGAAAGTACGGGAGGTGGTTGGCAGGTCGATTTCGTATTTACCTTGAACGTTCCTTGCCTCTTTTGCGCGTCTCGATCACGCGGAAATATTGCAACTGGCAAGTGTTGCGTTTCTAATGTGTCAGCAAAGCTGGATTTAGCGTTGGAAAGATTTTAAGAAGTTTTATTTTAATTATGGGTTAATATATTACTTAGTATTTGAGGTTGACTTCAATATTTAATTTGGTACCTACATCAGATGGTATGAGCATATAAAAAATATAGGTACTTAATTGTGATTGAAAAAAAAAACTCAGGTACTGAAGTGAAAATTAAAGCAAATTTAGGTATTAAATTGAGTGGCATCTATTTAAAGATCCCATTATAATGAAATCCAGTGAGATCCTTTTAATTCAACGATCGAAAAAATTAGAGAAAAAACAACATCAATCCACCATTGATCATGCCGTGTAGGATTTGCATTGAGAAACACGAGTTCACCTTTCGACTAATTTGACTAGTTTTAACACTAAAGAAGGGAAGAAATTGATTTCTAAAGAAAAGTAATGTTTTTATAACCAATTTAATAGGTTTCAAACCACTAGCACAAATTCCTAATTTCTGTCATAGCTTGAACAATCGGCTATAGTCTCTCGATTTTTATTTTTTAATCACAATCGTTAATTTAAAAAGAATTTCACTATAATAAGATCTCATCTTAAACATTACACTAATTTAAGACAAAAAACTCAAGTATCAAGTTAAATATTAAAATTAAAATCAAGTACTAAATATTATATTAATCCTTAATTAATTATAATTAAGAAAAATTATAACCATTCAAAGTCCAAGTCCACTTTTGAGTTAGTAAAACTTTAGCCGCCAGCTTTGGTAATTTTAGTAAAAATCACATAATTACGAATCTCAAATATTGACTTTAAAATAGATACGTATTCAAAATTGATTTATTTAAATTTATTTAAATATATGTAAAATATTTAAATTATGACATAAATATACGATTTTTATTAAATTTATTTTTCCCATTTTTTTTCATCCCACTTGATGTGGTTTAGCTATTAATTAACTCCGCTGGACCTTTTATTGCAAATGTGCCATCAACCAGTGGACTTAAATTAAAAATTATTTTAAGAATTCCAACTAAAATTATTGTCATTATCTTATATTAACAACTCTGAATAAATAAATAATTTTGATTAGCTATTTATTTAGATTTTAATTTCTTGATGTTAACATGTGCAATCTTAAAAGGAACTTTGATGTTGTTATCACTTATAGTGTCAGTTTAATCTGATTGGCTAGTTGGATCGAAAATTAATTATTATATTAGTTCGAACATAAAAACTGAATTGATTTTTAAATAAACCATTCAATATCGATTAAAATTAAAAATGATAGTTGAATTAATTTTGTTTTTAATATATATTTTAATTTTATGTTTAATGATTTATTTAATTATTATTGAACCAATTAAACTAAAATTGATAAATTGACCAGTCTAATCATAGATGATTATTAAAATATTAAATTAATAAATTCAGTTACTAATGAATCAAGAATTGATTGGATAATCGAGGATGGTAGCCAAGAGCCTTGGCTCTTGTTAAAGGGAAAAAATTATCTTTTAGTCTACTAATTTAGTTAGATATGTTCCGGGCAACTCGGCCCGAAAGTCCTCCTAAAATGTAAGATGGTTTGGACAAAAAAAATGTCCGTTTTAAAAACAAGTCGGGCCTCTAATAACATTTTTTTTGTCCGGGCCCTGCCCAAATTTATTAAATGACAAAAAAAAATTAAAAAGTTATAAGCCAATTTAACCAATTCAACTGTTGATTTTTTTTGTCTTAATTTCTTACTTTTTATCAGTTCTGAACGAGTCACTCAGAGATTGATTCAATCTATTTGTACGAATTGATATATCAATCGATTTCTGATTCAAGTAATTTAATTGGCCAATTCAATGCAGTTTCATCTGTAGTCACATGCACCTAAATTAATTATTATTAATAATTTTTTGTTATGATTAAGTAAAAAAAATTACGAATTAGTTAAAAACTATTTTTTAATCATTTTGGGGATATCCTTGATTTATTTATTTTCTCAGTCTAATTATTGCACCAAAAATTGTTTTGGTTTAAGGTTAGCCATATTTTTTAAAAAAAATTAAAGGTTAAATTATGCTATTAGCCCTTGTAAATTGTAATCTTCATAAATTAAGAAATTAATCTTTTTACTTTTAAAATTTTAAACTTCAAGTCTAATTCTTAACACTCTTAATTTTTTAATAAATTTGATGGTGTGACATTTTAAAATAATAAAAAAAATTTACTCGATAGTTATGTAACTAAAATTTTGGTGTTACGATGAATCTAACGTTAACGAAATAATTTTAACAGTGTCAACAATTGGACTTACATATTTTAATTTAAAAAATAAATGAAGCCGATTGAGTCTTAACTTGATTGGTATGAGCATTGCTGCCAATGCAGGAAGACGTGAGTTCGAGTGCATTGAAGCGCATTATCCTCCTATTTATGGGTTGAGGAGGGGTTAGGAGTAATTCCAGACATTAAGTCAGAAAAAATAGATCTGATCAGAACCTATAATAAGATTATTAAAAAAAAATTTATTGAAACGAAGCTAAGAGACTTAGTATGTGAGGGTTTGTTGAAATTATTGCATTGACCAAGTCAACCTCAAAGGATTAAGTTCCATTGACCAACACATTAATCTTATCTTCATAGCTTAGTTTAATAATAATTATCTACAGTAATTATACAATAAACTTTAATTTCCTATATCTACTTTGATATGTACAATATTTAGTACTAATTAATTAAAAATAATTAAGTCACGTGATTAGTTTATAAAAGTTCAAGTAAAATTGTATTATAATTAGAATTTATTATTCAACACTTTCCATGCTCCTTCGCTCCCTTTAATTAAAAAGAAAATTAAGATTCTTAATATCAAGGGTGAGTTGGTTTTGATTTTCTTTGATTTTTCATATTAATTTTATTTAAGAAAATTTTATTTATTTTGATAAAATTAAATTTTTTATGAATTTTGGACATTATTTAATAAAGTTGTAATCTTTTTCATAAATATTTATTAAAATAATCAATATTTTTATATAATATTTTTAAAAATAAATCTTTATTATTTTAAATATGAAATATTCATAAAAATTTAAAATTAGCTATTATAAAATAATCTGATTCGATTTAAATAATCATAATTTTTAACATGTATTCTATAATTCATTCAAAAACATCGATTATTATTTATTTCGGTTTTCTTACTTAACACTCCTTAATAACATGTTTATATTTATAAGTATATATATTTTTTATCATTTTCGTTTTTATCGATTCCAACTAAACATTGTGTAAAGTTAAGTTGTCCTTTTGGCTTCATTGACAACAGCTTTTCTTCATAAATTTTTTTAAAGTATAAATTAAAATTTCGAGCTAGGATAATTTTCTAACACAATATTATAAATTTAAATTGTTTTGAAAAAATATAATTTCTACAAGAGTAAAAGACAAAATATCTATATAATTAATTAATGGTTGATATTTCAACAAGTTGTACAATATTCTGCCTACCTAAGCTAAGGTAAGCTTCCAGCACTTTAAATTTGTCTTTTTTCATTTAAATATAATATTTAATTGTATTTTACTATTTTCGAGAGAGTATATTTTATTTATCATAACTTTTTTTTTAATTAATTGGTCCCCGACTGAATGAATAAAACCCTTGAGCTTAAATTACTGCATCGTGTTGCTCATGGTGCATGGCTGCTTTTTTTTCTTCAGTGGCTATAGAAACTACAACATACATACATACATACATACACATATACATATATACATACATACAACATATATATATACATACATACGTACATACATACATACATACATTTTATAATCTTTATCCCGTTTCTCTAGATAAAATTTCTGGCTATGTCCCTATATTGTTCGTATCATCTTTTTTTATATATATATGTATATTATTAGTAAGAAAAAACTCATTTTGATACATTCTATTTTCGGTTTTTATAGTCATTTTACAAAATATTTTTTATTATTTCTATTGTTTGTTATTGCGTGTATATTTGCTCCTACAGGTACAGTTGGACGGTGGAGCAGGTGGTGGAAGTGGCGAGACAACAGTAGCAGTGGCAAATAGCTGTCAAAGGCTACGGGCAACTAGGGTTTTTTTTTTTTTTTTTTTTCTATTTGTTAGTTATGTGTTTAGTTGGGCTAAGGTTTGGTTAGGTTTTGAGCTGTTGGGTTTAGTTTTTGTTTTGGATTTAGGTTTATAAAATGGATTGTTTGGTAGGCTCCGATAAATTAGGCTTATTATACGTATCATCTTTTATATATATATATATATATCATTGGTAAGAAAAATGTTATCCTAGGGAAAATTGTATGTATGTATGCAATTCCAATGTTGTGTAGTAACTGGGTGGGGATAATTATAAAGCCAATTGTGGTATTTCAACATGTATAGCATACACAAGTACCACATGTATGTATATGATAAATTAGTCATCTAGTTATTTTATCCATTACATGAAGATTCTACACATTTAATAAATATAAATAACAAAAATAAATGCCATACAATTTGTATACTATGTTTAAATATATTGTATTTATTTGTATCTAATATTCTACGAGGCCTAAATCTAAGGTTTAGATTTAAATAAATACAAACAATTTAGATTAATGAGTAAGTTAGTCAAAATAATAAAAACCCATTAAAAACTAGTGGCCTGTACACGTAATGATCAGGTCTCGACTTTCTTTTAAAGAGATCAAATACTATTTCACAAAGCACCCTCTCCCTCTCCTGTATTCTTGAAACTTCTACAAGTTTCTTCTTTAGCTCAAGCAATTAACACAAAATGAATAAGGAATCTAGTAGTTATGAATTTGTGAACAAAAGTTTATGCGCAAAATTGTTAAATCTAAGACACCAGTTTAAGCAATCCCGAGCAAGAGCAAAAGCCTATTAAATTGGTAAAAGTATTATGAAGGTCTTTGTGTTAGGAATTGAATTATATTTTGTCTTTTTATTAAAAATGACAAATTAGTTATTGTTCGTTAAATTAAAGAGCAAATCAGTCTTTTTGTTAAAAATTTCATCAATTTTGACTGTTAAAAATTGGTCTTTTTACGTCAAAATGTGGTGTACATAGCACGTCACGTGTAAACTATCTGATTATTCTATCAATCACACCAATTTTTAATAGTAGGAATTAATGAAATTTGTAATAAAAATGATTGATTTGCTTTTTAATCTAACGTATAAAGACTAATTTATTTATTTTTTTAAATAAAAGAGACAAAATGCAATCTAAATTCTAAAAATGAGCCTCTATAATACTTTTATCATATAAATAATCATGCTAATAAAGTATGTGACACCTTTTATTCCAAACCCTCACTTTATACTTCCTATTGTTTATAACCAAACTAAATTAAGCATCGAAGGGTACACCAAAGATAAAACTCCGACACCTTTCCATTTTTTTTTTTTAATTGTCACATTACCTCAACACAACCGTTCAAAATTCACATTAAAAATATAATTTTCAAGATTTTGAAGCAACAATTTAATAATTTATGTCATCTCCATAATTTTTCAGTTTTTTTTTTAAAATACTATAAATAAACAAACCATTAGCAGGTCGTAGCCAGGGGCTCTGGCATGAGCCCCGACCCCCTTTAAAATGTAAAATTACTATTAGGCTCTTAGAATTTTTTAAAATTTTAAATTAGTAAAAATAAAATTATACTTTGACCCCGCTTAAAATTATAAAAATTCGATTTAATCATTTACAAATTATAAAGATATAAACTATAAAAAATTAAAATTTTATCCGGCCCCCTATAAAATTGTTCTAGCTTCGCCCTTAACCATTAGGTTTATCAAAAAAAGGCTCCTATAAATTATAATAATCATATGAAATAATAATAGAATATTTAAAAAAACATGTATATGAAATATTGGTGGTCATCTTTTTCATTTTCAGGGTACACTATTATATAATGAAAGTCACAATAGCTATAAATATAGCTAATAAATGAATGTTTAAAAATTATAAATATCAAATAAATTGTTTGGTGCAATGGTATCACTTGGAAGAGTATAGTCCATAAGAGTATTTTGTCATCATTCATCAACAAGAGTTGGCATAATTAGTCATAAATTAAAATGCCTTTTAGGGCACAGTGGCACCATATGCAAGTGTCCGACTTTTTTTTTAATCACAAAATGAAAATTAATTGCTTGAAATAAATAAATAAAAGCTAGACTCTGTCAACTCTCTACAGTAAGAAACTTTAATGCCTTTCTCAGTCAGTCAATCATTTATGATTTATGAAAACCTACCACTAATAACCAACCATCTCCTTTATAGCCATCTCAATTTAATTAATTAATATATATGTATATATTAATTTAAATGAAATGATAAGATTTTGAGGAGTGAATTGAATTATTAATGTATATGAAAGGCCAAAACTATAATTTTCTTATAAGAGCTAGAATAGCAATTTTCTCCATTTACTAAGTGGTGCCCTTTTACCCATCGAGAATTAAAAAATTAAAAATTTATTAGAATTGTAGTATTCAACTCGATTTTGATTTAATTTTATTGTAGTATTCAACCCTAAAATCTATTATTATATAATTTGGACCGAACTAGATTTTATTTTATTTAATTTAATTATTTTTTACAATTTGTATATAAAATATAAAACAAATTAATAACTTTAAAAGAACCTATGAAAAATATTTTTAAAAAATTTAACAACCAATGAATCTAATCAATCCAAACAGATGAAATCCAAGATAACCATAAATTTTTTTTCTTTTGGTTATCCATTCAAATCCAACCTTAATGGTTCTCAATATGATCTTTGAAATATATAAAATATTATGCCTAAAGCCTAGCCTTGAAATATTATTGCTCTTTAGACGGTCCATTTTATTGAGTAAATCTATAACAAGATTGGGTCTTGAATAAGGTATTATTGGATTTGAGCTCCAACGAATTAGTAATAAAGGTGTCTAATATAAATATAGTGGAGTTTAAATAAAATTTAAAATGCATATTTGCGGGCTCAGACAATATGGAAACCATTAGGCCGCGCATCATGGTCCTAGTTCGAGATGACAATGAGGTTGGGTTGCTTGACCCAAACAGGTCGAGAAAAGAAAAATTCTCAATTTCTATCTAACCTATCCCGAAATATTAAATAATTTTTATATTACATTAATTTTTATAAAATTAAATAAAATACATGTTATAAAATCTCATAAAAATTAAAAGTATGGAATTAATATATATATATATATATATATGCTAATATGTTATCAACTCCTAATTAAGATATATACAATTAAGAATCTGGTCATAAATTAAAAAAGAAATATGTTCTTTTTTAATATAAAACAATAAATAAAAAGTAAAGTAAAACAAAAATAGTATTATTATTGTCAGCTATATTAAAACAAAATAGTATTATTATTGTCAGCTATATTAAAATTAAATTTTAGATGTGAACCATCATATACGCTAAGAAGAGTCAAAACTTATATTATTCGAGTTCAGATGTAAGTGTCTGAATATATGTCAAACATGAGTATTGCGAACAAAATAAAGATTCAAACAAGCACAATTGACTATTAAATAAAACAATTGTACATGGTGAGAATGAGAATAGGCTATTTATAACTAAGGCAATAACCATCTCAATGAATTCATCTTTAGACCAATTAGATTGGCACTCATCAACTCGGATGGCCGAAGCAGATGATGCCGAGAGCAAAAAGGAGAGGCTAGCATCAGCAGTATGAACCAAAGAAGCAAGCAATTCTCTTTTGTGTTTTGCTTACATGCATTTGTATGTGTTTCACTTGGCCATTTTGTGATTCAAACAGGCCATATATATATATATATATATATATACACACATTGTTAAATTCTGCTATTAGTCCCTGTGATTTGCAAAAGTTAGGGATTTAATCCCTATACTTTAATTTGATCATTTTTAGTCCTTATACTTTTCAAATTCTTAAATTGTCCTCATCGAACGAGAACTATTAAACTCCTTAAGTTCTGCTATTTCCAAAATTTAGTGTCACATCCGCTTGTTTTTTCACATACTACTCACTAAAATTTAGTTAATGGGTTAACGACTATCATTTAAGTCAAGACTGAAATTTCAAAATTTAAACAATATAGGGACTTGAAATGATCCAATTGAAAAATACGGACTAAGTATATAGTTGTATGCATAGTATAAGACTAGTAATTGAATTTAACCAAACAAATTTAAATGCGCTATTGTTTGGGTCAAGACTAAAATTTGATTAAATTTAAGTACAGGGAATAAATCCACAACTTTCACAAAGTACAAAAATTAATAGCAGAATTTAACCTATATATATATTGTAAACACTTGAATCCATGCATATTGCTCATTTCACAAGCATATTGGATGCGAAGGCATGTGAAATGAACTCAACCTATCACAAAAAATGGGAAATCTAATTAACATAGTTGCTTATGATGACAAACTGATACTCGACAACATGGCAATAGGCAAATCTAGGGGAGAATGCAGGGGCCGTGATCACAAAAAAATGGGAAATCTAATTAACGAGGCCATGGCTGAAGATAGTGATTTACTGATATAGATAGAACAATGCAACCAAAGACGAAAATGGAGTTCCAATTGTATTGTGATCACAAAAGTAGAGTTCTAGGAATTAACTTGTATACCACTTAACACATGTCTCCAGAAAAACAAAAATGCCAGGGGTGAATAACGACTAAGAATGGAGCTAAAGTGGCTAATAACTTGCCTGATCCATGGAGGACTGATGACATGTTTTTTTGTGATGAGATGGTAAGCTAGAGTATAGGCTTGAAACCCCACATGAACAAATCCAGTCACATTTACTGATAGACAATACCTGTAAAAATACACATTTAATGAAACAGAGTAATGTAATTCATTAAATCTACATACATAAATTAAGGGTTTTGCAGTTTTGCTAAGCAGACAAGGTTGAAGATTCGTTTTAATATACACAAGCGTCCACAAGGTTAACCACTAAAAAATGTCAATCCCCTCATAATTTCTCCCTAAATCCAGAAATCTCTTCTTCTTCTTCTTCTTGCATTTGAGCAAACTTATAAAGCTTTTCATTGAAAACCAACAGTGGATCCTTATCAATTAAGTTACCATTCTCATCATACCCATCCTTCAAAAACACCGCCCAATTCATCTCCGTCCCGGCCAAATAAAACGTCCAAGGTTGTCTCTTGAGCATCTCATAAGTTTGCCTAGTCAAACTAAACTCCTCCTTGAACTCCACAATATGATGTATCAAAGCTCTTTTCTCCAAAGTCAAGCTCAAGAACTCATGTATAATTCCAACCCTATATTTTTCCGCTTCCAAACTCCACAAGTCCAACTTCCACCCGTCAGAATAAGGCGAAACTAATGGTAACGTGTTTAGCAAGTTAAGCTTCTTCACATCATTTTCCTCCAACCCTAAATCTTTACCATACTTAACCGGAAACTTGAAAGCTTTCTTAACCTTATCTTCATTCACTAAAAACTCCTTCTCCAATGCACTAACAGCTAAACTTGGATCCCAATTTACTAACTCAAGGATTTGTTTCCCATCATCTTCAACCACGAGACGAAAATAATCAGGGTATTTCCCGATTTTGTCCCTGAAATCCTCAGGAATTCCAAATATAAGCCGTTTATGATAAATTTTGCTTAATGGAATCCGTTTATTCTTCGACATCATTAATAATTTACGGATTCTCGTGACTCGATCTTCTTCCATGGCTTCCATGATTGATCTCTCTTCGAGGAGTAATTGGTCCATAAAATCAGTAAACCCGAGCCAGATTTTATTGTCGGAGTGACGGTAAGAGGTGAAGAGCAGCGGGTGGCGGGAAATGAATTTGGTGACTTTACGGCCGCGGGGGAATCCGAGTTCCCGGTAGAGTTTTCCGGCGTCGTCGAGGCGGAGGATCTGTTCGGGTTGTTTGGATAGGAATTCTTTGGTTTTGGTGAGGAATCGGTACTTGGCATCACGGGCTAGGAGGGATTCGAAATGGGGGATTTTGTTGGAGTCGGGTGTGACGGATCTGGTGCGGGGAGAATCGGGTTTGGGGCGTTTGGGTTTATGTTTCTTGGGGGTTTTGGTTATGAGAAAAGAGGTGGAGAAGGAGCGTCGATTTGGGAATTTAGGGTTTAAGAGGGGTTTTGCGAGGGAAAAAAGGCGGGAAGCCATGGCGATTCAATAGGTTCGATTGCGAAATACAGAAATTGTAATTTCACTAACAAATCTAAGCACAGATTAAAGCAAAGACGTCTAAACTCAAAACAAATTCAAAAAAAAAAAAAATGGAATCGATGAGCAAAAAGCGATCAATGGACCTTAGAGCAGCGACAAAGGCATCGATAAACAACGTAAACTCAAAAACAAATACAAGAAAAAAAATTAAAATGGAATTGATTAGCGAAAAAGTGATCGAGGGAGCTTAGATCAGCGACAAAGGCATCGATAAACAACGTAAACCTCGAAATAAATTCAAGAAAAATAATAAAAATTTGGAAGTGATCGAGTGAACTTACATTAGCGACACCATCGCGAGAGGATTCATCAAATACTCGAAATGCTTTCCGCCATTAATGGCGGGCTGATGGTGAATTGGACTAGGTCATTGATTTTAAGCCCAATTTTAAAATTGGGTTTGCTGTTACTCATGAAATATTACGAAAAAATATTTTAAATATTCCCGAAAATTTTGAGTTAATTACACTACATGTCCCCAAGCTATGGTTCAAGTTTTAAATTGGTTTTTGATTTTTAGAACGTTTTAAAGGAGTCCTTGAAGTTTTAGTATTGTATCAAGTAGGTCTTTCCGTAAGCTTCATTGTCTAGTCGAGCATTAAGGATTTGCTTGGTACAAAGGAAAAAAAATTAGGATGATGGAAAATTGAAGGGTGGAAAACTTGAAGGATGAAAAAAAAAAAGGCTAATTCTTTAGTTTGAATTATTATGGTATTCATAAAATAATATTTAATATTAAAAAATAAAAATTTAAAGCTTTAAATATGTAAAATTCGACGGGCGACAGTTTCTATATCTTGTAATAATAGTAGAGTGACAGCTGTGATATCTAATATTGTCTGAAAATTTTCAGGAGCAGTAGCATAGTACGGTAGCTATTATATGGCCACGTGTCGTGTTTCTAGAGAGTAGGAGCTGTCAAATTCTATTGGCCGCAACTTGGATTTAAACATTCATACGAAAAACCATGAAAATTTGAAATTGCTAAAAATAAATAAAAAAAATAAATCGAAATTTGTGCCTCTTCTTGAATTTATATTATTAGTCACTTAATTATAAAAAATTATGAAATTATTATTTAATTATTTAATTTTATTTTTTCACCAACAGGTTAATAGTAATAGCTTTTAAAATTAGTATAACAATAATTTTGACTCTCAAAATTTATATATTTTGTCAATTTAAATTTAATAGTAAAAAATTAACACTTAATATTTACATATAGTATAATTTAATTTTTATTTTTATGATTTTATTTTTATTTAATATTTAATGTAACACTTAATTTTATCTCAATTAAATACATATATTTTTATAAAATAATATATTAAATATTTATTAGATCATACGATATCATTAAAGTTACTAAATTAATATATTAATACTTAATTTTAAAATTTTCATTAAAAATAATTTTTTAATATATAAAAGGAAATAATAAATGAAAGAAGAATATAGTCATTTCTATGTCAGCGTCAAATTTATATAAAATTTTGTAATGATATATAGTACAAGTGTAACATCAGTCGGTAGGCGTCATGGGCATGGCCCCACGTGCTGACACTAATTTTATGTCTTGATCTTTTTTGGCATACAGATTCCTTAAGAAATTTTTTTTCTTCTATTTTCTCAACCCATTTATAAAAAATTAAAATAATATATTTTATTTCAAATTCAACTTATACTCACTTATATAAATAAATTATTCAATCTGTAAATTTTTTAAAAAATTATCACTAAATTTAAGGGATAATATTATTTTTATCCTAAACATATCAATTAGGTCCGTTTTAATATATATACTTTTTTTATTCATTCTGATAACTAAATTTCACAGTTAAATTTATTTTGATTCATAAATTAGAAGCGTTAAGCAGCAGAATAATTTTTAGTGGCGGGATAAAATTTTAATTTTTATAGTTTATATCTTTATAATTTGTAAATGATTAAATCAATTTTTATAATTTTAGGGGGCCAAAGTGTAATTTTATCTTTACTAATTTAAAATTTTTAAAAAATTCTAATGACCAAAATAACAATTTTACATTTTAGGGGCGGAGCCCATGCCAGCCCCCATGGCTTCGCCCCTGACTAGAAAATACATATAATGTAATTTTATTGACTTATTTTTCTAGAATTGAGACAAAAGTGATATAATTTATAAATATTGAGGGTTAAAGTTGATAATATGTTAATTTTAAAAGCTATAATCGGTAGCCAACCGACCAAAAAAAACACAATTAAATAGTTGAGTGACAAAAATTACTATTAATTAAAGGACTACTAATGAAATTTACCCAATTTATATAAAAATCAATAGAACCCAATTCATTTTCAAATTAGATCAATTATTTAAAAGAAAACAATAAATTCATTAAATAAGCCTTTATAGTTGGCAAATGGGTTCGACTTGAAAACAATGGCAATTATAGGAGAAATTATTTTATAAATCATTTTACCACATCATCTATAATTATTTTATAATTATTTAATAATATTTTAATAATTTTATAGATTCTTCTCATCTCAAACTTCGAACCTCAAATTTTAAATTCTAAATTCAGTCCGAAACGAAAATCGTAAATCTCAAACTCTAAATCTAAACCTTAAATCTGATTAGCCTATTATAAAATAAGGGTTTTCTTTACCCTATTAAAAAGGTTTAGAACATAAATAAATAAATAACTCGAAACATCATTTCACGGAATCAGACTTGGAATTGCTGTTTTAACGAAGACAATATGGTGCCACGTCTTGGAGCATATTGAATTTTCATATTAGACTATTAAAATTTTTAAAAATTTTAATTAGCCCTCAAAAAATTTGAAAATTCTCATCAAGTCTTTTAAGTTTTTAAAAAAATTTAATTAGACCCCTCCATTTTTAATTCTCAATAAATCTCCAATATTTTTAGAACTTTTAATTAAACTTACCAATAGTTTTGAAATTTTCTCATTAAATTCCTTAAAATTTTTAGTTAAACTCCCCTAAAATGACAAAATTTGCCGGTGGTCATCTTTTAAATCATCTTCATTTTATATGGACCCGAAAGCATATAAACTCATTTCTTTTCTCGGAAAGAGTTTTCCCAAATTCAAACCATAATTGAAAATTTACAAACAAATATTTTTTTTTTTTTGTCTCAAACAAAATTTCACCCAAAACTAGTATGTTTATGTAATATCTTAAGTGGCATTAAGGGCTAGTTTGGCAATCTTTTGAAAAGTCTTTTGAAAAGTGTTGTGAAAATACTTTTAAGTCTTTGAAAAGTTTCTTTAAAATTTGAGTGTTTAGCATTCTTTGTCAAAAATCTTTTGAAAAATAAAATGTCCATTTTAGACATGTTATTATCAAGTAACAAATATACATTTAAATAAATTTTAAATTAGTTAATATTATTATATTTTAGTAAGAATATAAAATTACTATAACTTGTTAATATTTTAATATATGAAATATAAATTTTAATTTTAAATATTTGTAAGTAATAAATATTAATTAGTTATAAAATTTAATTAGAATATATAAACTACATTTTAAATATTTAAATATAACCATTAAATATTTGTAATTAATATTTAAAATAAATTTATTTTAATTAATGATTTTAACAAATTTGTAATTAAGCTCTCTGAAAAAAGGAAAGTACTATGTTATTAGAGGGTGAAAAGTAATTAAGCACTAAAAGTGCTTTTGGGAAGGAAAAGCTAAAATTTTAACTTCTTCCTTTTAAAGTCTTTTTGAAAGACTTAAAGCAAAATTTCAAATTAAAAGAATTGTTTTTTTTTTCTTCAAAAGTCTTTTGAGCAAGTTTTGAAAAGAATGAAGAATACCTAAATATTTTTATTTGGTACATTTCAAATGTAATTTTATAATGGTTAAAATATGCTATAAGTTTTGTACTATTCCTAAATTTAGATTGTTGGTCCATGTACTTTTATTTTTACTTAATTTAGTCCTTTACTTTTAAAATTTCAAAAGTCTAGTCTAACTTTTTGTTAAATTTGTTAGTGTAACATTTTGAAATTAAAAAAATATTAATTTGGTAGCCATGTAACCAAAAATTGGATATTGTAATGAATATGAATATAACAAAATAATTTTAACATCATTAACATTTGACCTAAAATTTGAAATCGAAAAGTAGGAAAACTAAATTTTAAAATTTTGAAGAGTATAAGGACTTACTATGTATTTTAACCTTTCTTAATTTCACATTGTTAAAGGCTAAGAAAAATAGGTAAATTTGTCTAAAGGTTCTATAAATCCATGGACAAAATATAAGAAGAAGAGACTTACCTTTTTTTCCCTTATTTTAATTTAATTTAAATTTTCAATTAAATAAGTTATATATATATATATATATATTTTGTACCTTGGCTTTTAAGACAATGACAAACACCAACCATCCTTTTCTATGGAGGTGAGCATAACATGTGAGAATGATGATTCTACTACTTTATTGAAAATTTTCACTGGCATATTTTATTTGTGGTCCAATAATTTTTATATTTTTATTCTTTTTAAATATTATGCTAGTCCCTATATTTGTATAAAATTTGAGATTTAGTCCCTATAATTTAAAAGTTAAAAATTCAATCCTTCTACTTTTTAATTTAAAAATTCTAGTCCAATCATTGTCATTATAAATAGTTTCTGTCAAACTTATCAACTTATCATGTTCACGAAGACAACCTAATCAAAATTACAAATTGATAAAATTTTGATAGAAAATACTTACGATTTTAATGGTTGGATCGAGATTTTATATAAAAAGTAGAGGTTTAAATTTTATCTTTTAAGTATAGGGACTAAATCTTAGATTTTATCAAAATATAATGACTAACAACATTATTTAACCTTTAATTTTAAACATATTTATTTATTTTTTCCTCTTTAAATCATCTATCTATTAGTGTACTTTTAGTATACTAAAAAGGAAAAAATAAACCTTGAAGTTTGTGTGTGTGTGGATTTTCAAAATTTGCATGTCAAAAAGGAAAAAAACTTCTAAACTTTTCCCTCTCCTTCAATAGGCTTTAGGGTTGTTCTTTTTTTTTACAGAAAAATATTTTTCATCTGGTCCCTAAGCTTATTAATACTTCCTTTTTCTTGATTAGAGGCAAAGCAAAAAATTTCATTTTGGAGTTGAGTTAAAATTATAAAATTTTTAAAGGACTAAAGTTTATAAATATTGTGTCAAAATGGTTTAGATTGATTAATTAGTTCTTAAGAGAGACAAAAGAATGCAAATATTCCATTTAATTAAGGGCTGAAATAAACATTTGAATGGCTAAAAGTGTAATTACCCATTTACTAAGGAGTGGCAAAAAAAAAATACAACATTTTAATTTTGCTCCTAATATTTTAAATATTGATTTATGGTAAGTGAATCAAATGCTAAAATTTTATTGAATTTTTAATTATTGTTTGAAGTGACTAACTTACAATAGAAAAAGAAAATTAAAGAATTAAGTTAGCACAAATAATGATAGGTTTAATTGCAAGAGATCTAAAATGATGCCATCATTGCAATATATATATTAAAAAAGAATTTGTTGATTGAGTCTTAACTCGATTATGATAGACATTGTTGTTTATGTAGAAAGACATGGGTTTGAGTGAGTTTAAGCGTGTTATTCTCTTATTTACAGGTTAGGAAGGTGCTATATGTAGTTCATTGTCATAATTCTTTTGTTAAATTTTTGGTGTAATATTCGATTAAAAAAATCTTACTTTATAATCATATAACCAAAGAAATAATAATTTAATGGATCTGGTTTTAATAGAATAAATATAACGGTGTTAACAATTGAATTTATGTTTTCTTAATTCAAAAAATGAAGGGCTAAATTCATAAAATTAAAAAGGACTATATCCTAAATATATAAAATTCAGGGACTTATAGCATATTATAACCCAAAAATTAAAGGAAATCTACTTACATTCTTCATGAGCCGCCATGGTCCACGCCGAAGGATAAAGTGGTCGGCATACCTTTTTTGAAGCAATCAATTTTTTTTAATTAATTATAATTATAATTATAAATGACACATATTTAAATATTTATAATAAAAATAATGGTAAAAGTACTATAAAAGTTCATGTATTAATTGTCGGATTATATTTTGTCTATTCTACTAAAAAATAAGTAAATTAGTCTCGATATATTAGATTAAAATTGCAAACTATTTTATCTATCTCTACTATTAAAAACCAGTCTATGTATATCAAAACGAAATACATGTGACACACCACGTGTAACTATTTTGTTATTCTGTTAGTCAGGTGTAACCAGTCCATGAACTTTGGTCAAATGTATAATGTTATATATAAACTTTGATTTTACGTAATTTTATACATAAAAATTTAATTTAGTTTAATTTTCACAAATCATTAACAATATTATCGAGTTAACACCATTCGATGTTCATATATTACACGAACAAATAATTCTATTAAACCGATATAAAAATAAATGTACATATTCAACTTTTTTAAACGTGTACAATTAAATGACCAACATTTTAAATATATATACGAACCACAATTTAAATTATATATATATAATTACATAAAATCAAAATTGTATATCAAATTACACGTTAAATTAAACTTTATATATAAATTTGATATTCATCCTTATTTCTTTTTCCTTTTCAACGCAATTGAAATCCTTGGAAATTTGACTATTAATAACACATGCTGTTTGCTTTGTTATTTAAGGACAATAACTTATGTGTGTCAATGATTTGAATTTCAGAAAAAAAATATTAATTTATAAATTAAATACAATAATAATAAATAATTGAATATATATTGTAAGAAATATATCTGGTTGGATCAAGAAAGTGCCCAAAAGGAAAATGTGCATCCCAAAATCCTTCCAGCCAGCTCTGACATTGTATTTCCCCCCAATTATTGAAGGGTATTTCAATAAAAATAATAGACCATTTTTAATTTTTTTCATAATTAAATTTTAATAAATATTTTTATTAAAACAATTACTTGAATTGAATAAAATTACACAAAAATTAGCCTAAAATCATATTCAAAAGAGTTTAATTAATATTTTGAAATTTAGTAATTTTTCTCGTAATTAAACTTGAATTTCATTATTATGTAATGATTCGACAATCTAAATTTTAAAAATTAATAAAACCTAAAAATGTAAAAAATATTAAGGAATTATAAAGAAATTATAAAAACTTTTAGATCATAATATGACATAATTTTAGAGTGCCATATCATCAAATTTCAATAAACCTAAATTTAATGACTAAATTAAAAAAACTCTGAAATTTTATAACTAATTTGTGCCAAAAAAAGTTTAAAGAATGATTAAATGTTGCTTTATCATTTTTAATAAAATATAAGGATTAAATTCAAATAAATAAAAAATTAATTTACCGATTTTCAATAAAATTAATAATTAAACTAATTTAAAAATTAATATATTTTAATATATCCCATCATACTTTAAAATAATATAATCATAAAATGTGTAATATCATCCTTTTTCCAATTCCTTCCATGCTACGTGAGACCCACTTTAATATACGGCGGGCCAATTTCAACATTAAAAATTAAAAAAAAAGGTTTAAGAGGAAACAACATGCTTTTTTGGCCATTGTCTCTCTTCCATTCTATTTTTGAGTTCTGTTTTCATTCTTTAAACCCACTTTCGTCATTTGATCTTTTGTAAATTTCAACATTTAATGCATTTTGGTCCCAAAAATCCAATAATTTATTCACCAATGCCTGTTCTCTCTTCTTTCTTAAGGTACCATTTCTATCTCTTGGTTCAAATTTTGGCTTTTTTTTTTGTTGTTTGTGTGTGTGTTGGGGGGGGGGGGTAGATCCTTTTTTTCTCTTTGGTTTTGAGTTGGATTTGATCCATGAAAGAAGATTTTAATCATGTTGGAGATTTCAAGTTCTGGGTTCGTTTTGATTTTCAACTTTTGTATTTCCATTTTTCAGTGTTGGGCTTTGATTTGAAGATAACTGGTTTTTTTTTTTTGTGTGTGTGTGTGTGTGTGTGTGTTAAGCTGCAATTTCGATTTTGCTTCATTTATGTATAGAATTTCTGATTCATTGCTTTTAAATGGAAAATAAAAGTAAAATTTGAGCTTGGTTTTTGCATTTTTAATATTTTTGTTAGTAATCTTTTGTTTTTTTAGTTTAAATTTTAGCATGCAGTTTATTAAGTAGTGATGATATACATGGAAAGTGTGTAGAAGTGAATTTTAGTTATTTAAACTAGTTTGTTTATGATCATAGTGAAATTTTAAATTTAAGCAACTTAGTATTCAGAAGATAATGATAAACAGTATTTACTTAAAAGATTTAAGAAATTTAAGCAAATCCACTTAGGGTATTTGTTGCCAATGTATGTATGGATGTACGGTCGGATGTGTGTGGAGTTGGTTTGCATTTTGCCCCTTCTACTCAAAAAATGTGTAAATTAGTCCCTATACTTTAGATTAAAGAGCAAACTAATATTTCAGTTGAGAATTTCATCTATCTTTACTTGAAAATGGGCGTGGCTGACAGAATAACTAAACAGCTACAAGTGATATTTTTATCAGTAGAAATGTTTTAACAAAAAGGATTAATTTATCTATTTTTTTGAGTGAAGGGGACAAAATGCAATCAACTCCTAATATAGGAGTCTCCATGGTACTTACTGGTTCTTGGAATATTTGAGCTCTTGAATTAATTTAATGAGAGAAAAGTCACCAATTTTTCTTTGAAAAATTTGTTGCCTATATATGTATGTATGTGTGTATATCCAAGTTGTTCTTTCTGGCCCTTTTGTTCTTATGGTTTTTAATGGTTTTCTAATATGGTAACATTGTTTAGGTTTCTTGGAATATTTGAGCCTTTTGAATTGATTTAATGAGACAGAGGTCACAATTTGCTATGCATTCGGATCTTTGAAATCAGTTGACACAATGAATTAGTATTAATTTGGAGGCCTAGGGTGATATCCTGCGAGCAAATTTAGTACTTTATAGCAGTTAGAATGGGTTCATATACTGGTACTTGTGAAATCGTTGAGGCGGGAAGAGAGTTGAAACCGGTACAACGACCTGTCCGGCCATCTCGATTGCATTCTGGATCAGGTTTAAGTGACAAAGATCGGAAGCCACCTGTGTTGAAACTAGGATACAAGGATTCTCTTGAAGGTGATATTAATCGGCTTTTCGAGGCTATCAATCTTAAAGGTCCGAAAGGTTTAAGTGTTTCGTATCAAGGAGATGCAAGCTCAAGCTCTTTAAAGAAAAATGCTTTGAAGAAACCGATTGCAATGGGGATGCCCCATTCCCCGAGAATAGGTGGCTTGGAGCGGTTGTCATTGAAACATGCATTAAGGGATCTTTGTATTTCCAGGGCATCGGAAATGGCTGCTATGAAAAGATTATCGATGTCAACTAGTTCTCCGAGGTTCTCCGAAGCTGGAAGGATAAAAAGTTTGTTCGATTCGGTTGTAGTTGAATCTAGCGGTGGATCTGGTCATCGGAAAGATGAAGGTAACCAAGGCGTGGTTGAAATATCGTTGGTGCCTGAAGAAAGCAAATTGAAGTCATTGAGCCAAAGTACTAATTCTTCACCTCGGTTTGTTCGTGCCACGACAGAAATTAGCACCGAAGCTTCTACATCGAGTCGAACTGATGTTTCTGCATCGAGAAAAGTTGGAACTAAAGCACCAAAGGCAGAGCTTCATCGGAAAGAGGAGCATACTTCTGCTGGTAATAATACAGTTGAACCGGAAAAGACTGTGCCAGCTTCAACAAAGTTACCAAAACGAGCATCAACACCAAAGTCGGGACGGAAGGTCCAGCTGCAAGTTGTTGCTACTTCTAGCTCCATGAATGGCAACAAGGTAAACAGGATGATGAGAAATGCACCACGGGTAGCCAAAACGGTTGTCCGGAACAAGAGTTTGGTCAAGAAGAAAATAAAGCCGGAATCCACTTCCACCACTAGCAACAGAGTTAACAACAGCTCGGATTCCACTATGAGTCAATTAGTTTGTCAGAGATGTCAATGCTCTATGAAGAATTCAAGTAACGAGTCTAATCAAGATTCCATGAAGTCAAATGCATCCGGGATTAGTGTTGAAGTTAACTCAAATCCTGTGAAATTGGCTGAAAACAATTCTAACAAAGCCCAACCTCCCATTCCGAGGGCTAAAAAAAAGAGCCCAAAATCGAGAGATAAGGGAGACTTTTCCCAAAGTCCGAGTAGCCTTGGTGATAGTACTAGCACGAGCATTAGTGATTACAGCAATTTGAGTCGGTCTAGCTGTGGGAATAGACCTCACATGTCCAAGGACGTTAAATGGGAAGCCATCCGACATGTTAAGATACAGGATGGAATCTTGGGGTTGAGACATTTCAATCTTTTAAAGAAGCTCGGTTGTGGGGACATCGGGACAGTATATCTTGCTGAACTTATTGGTACAAACTGCTTCTTTGCGTTAAAGATCATGGACAACGAATATTTGGTAAGAAGGAAGAAAATGCCGAGGGCTCAAACTGAGAGAGAAATATTAAGAATGCTCGATCATCCTTTTCTACCAACGTTATATACACAATTCAATTCCGATAACTTATCTTGTTTGGTTATGGAGTATTGTCCGGGTGGAGACCTTCATGTCCTTCGTCAAAGGCAGCCTGGGAGATGTTTTTCCGAGCCCGCAGCTAGGTAAGATGCTTAGATGATGAAATGTCAAGTTCATATTTCCTTCTAATAGTTTGAAATATCTTTTATCTTGCGTGTTTCGGGTTCATTCATTCAGTTTGAACATCTAAAGCATGATAAATTCTGATAATTTATCGTTTTTCTTTTGATCTGAAATCGCTGTATTTCCGAACCATTTATATTTATGCAGGTTTTATGTAGCTGAGGTCCTTCTTGCCTTGGAGTACTTGCACATGCTTGGAGTTATTTACCGCGATTTGAAACCCGAAAACATTCTTGTTCGAGAAGATGGCCATATTATGCTCACGGATTTTGACCTCTCACTTAGATGCTCGGTTAATCCAACTCTTCTGAAATCCTCATTGAATTTGGATCCTGCAAGGATGTCTGGTTCGTGTGGAGGATCGGGTTGCGCCGAACCCTTTTGCATTGAACCATCGTGTCAAATCCGTTGCTTCAGTCCTAGGTTATCGCCTGCTCCTAAAAAAACAAAGGCGGTAAGGCCAAGCCATGCTTCCCAAGTTAGATCATTGCCACAACTCGTGGCTGAGCCTACTGATGCAAGATCCAATTCCTTCGTTGGAACACACGAATACTTGGCTCCCGAGATCATTAAAGGAGAAGGTCATGGAGCCGCCGTTGATTGGTGGACTTACGGTGTCTTTCTTTACGAGCTTCTCCATGGTAAGACACCGTTTAAAGGTGCAGGGAATGATGAAACACTAGCTAATGCCGTGTTACAAAGCCTTACATTCCCGGACAGTCCTATTGTTAGTGTCCAAGCAAGGGAACTCATTCGAGGTTTGTTGGTAAAGGAGCCTGAGAATCGTTTGGGAACGGAAAAAGGAGCTGCTGAGATCAAGCAACATCCATTTTTTGAAGGATTGAATTGGGCTTTGATACGATGTGCTGTCCCACCGGAACTACCTGAGTTGTATGAATTCGGGTTTCCGGCCGTGATGTCCCCGAAAACAAAGAGCAATTATTTGGAATGTAAAGCTGCTGGAAAGCAACTTGAATTTGAATTATTTTAATGAAAATAAATTTGAAAGAGTTTTTTTTCATCATCAAAGGATCTCTTTAGCTCATGATGTAGATTTGATGGTATAAGATAGATTGCCAAATTTTGACGCATCAGAGTTATTTGTATTAAGAGTTGGATTGCTTTTTGTCCCATTTATTAAAAAGTGAATAAATTAGTTCCTGTTAAATATTTTTCATTTCTAGTGAATAAAAGAGTAAATTGGTCTTTTTGTTAACAATTTCAATTCATTTCTAGTGTTAAATATTTTTCTGTACCTATATATGAGGATTACGTGGCACGTTATATGTAATTGTTTGACTATGCTAAAAATGAATGAAATTTTAACCAATATTTTTAAAATTGGACCAATGGTTAGATCGACTACTAATCAATTGACTACGTTATTAAAGATTTTTTACTATCTGTTTTCTCCTAAAATTTTTTTACAACATCCAATAAAAACATGCCATAGGTTGAATTTTTATCTACTGTTATTGTTTTCTTAGTAAACTGGGACAAAATTGGTAATTCAAATACCAATTGCAGGAAAAACCTTTAAGGACCAATTTGAAAATTGAGATATGGTTTAGGGGCTAAATTACGAATAAAACCAAAAATTAACATGTGGCCTTATGCCAGGAAATTTCCAAGAAACGGTGCGTTTTAGGCAACCGATAAAACTTCATTTCCTTTTCGTTTATCTATTGATTCTCCGGCACCTAGCTTTAGCTTATTTATCATTATATTGGAGTTGAAGCTACTTTTGCTTTGCTTCCGTTTAGCTTTAATGGCGTCAAGCTCCGGCGACGATGAGTTCGTTGTTCTCGTATGCTCCGATCCTAAAAACCATATCGAAACTGATATCTCCAATGAAGAAATCGTTATTTCCACAACGGATTTCTCCACTTGGGATTACCCTTCCACTCTCTCTTTCTCAACGTTCAAAATCCAAGCTGATCGGAATAGGTAGTAGATCCAATCTTACTTTCGATCATTTTATTCATTTCTCTCTCTTTTTCTCCGAAATAGATTAAGAATTTAGCTTCGTTTTTTGATGTTTAGTTTCGAAATTCTTTCTTGTAGGCTTATTGAAGAATCTTCCTACTTCCGTGGCCTTCTCAGCGGAAGTTTCAGGTTTTTTTTTAATTTTAGAAATAAATTTTAATTATTAAGCTAGTGCTAATTAGTAAAATTCTTGATTAATCCTCTGAAATGTAATTTGCAGAAGTATTGTTTAGCTGTAAAAAGTTTTTGATCGGGTAATGGAAGTAATGCTTAACGAGCTTGTTATGAATTTGGATTTGTTCACAAAACGGTGAATAGATTTTAGAAAGAAAGTTTAATTTTAAGCTATTTGATTAGTATAAATATTGAATAATCCTCTGAAATTTAATTTGCGATGTATTATTTAGCTGTAAAAAGTTTTTGATTGAGTGATGGAATTAATGCTTAATGACCTTATTACGAATTTGAGTTCGTTCACAAGTGAACAAATTTTAGAAAGAAATTTTAATTATTAAGCTAGTAATAATTAATATAATCCAAATTTTGGAAAGAAATTTCAATTATTAAGCTAGTACTGATTAATATAATTTTGATTAATCCTCTGAAATATAATTTGCTAAGTATTATTTAGCTGTAAAAAGTTTTTGATTGAGTAATGGAATTGATGCTTAGTGGCTATCTTATGAATTTGAATTTGTTCACAACTTGGTGCAGTGAATCATGCTTGGACTATATTTCAATCCAGTGGCAATTGGAAACGTTTTTCAATGTTGTTAGATGCATCTTTGGCTTCCGTTTAGACATCACTTCTAAGAATTTCATCCCTCTTTTCCAGGTGAACATTTGTCTGCTTCAAACGTTTCTGCTAGCGTTTTTTTTAATGCCTCAAATAAAGATGGGTTAGAGAGCAACTTAGCTGCTCATAGGCGGACATTAAAATTTGCTACAATAATTTATTTAGTTAGATAGTTGCCATTGTCTAAGTTTACCACTCTCATTTTATTTTATTGAAATTTGCAACTAAACTTCATTGAATATTTGGCACTCAATTTTGTTTTTTGATTAAATTTTGTTACTCAATAGTGATTTTGGATACTTAAAGACAAAATTTAACAAAAATTTCTTTAATTGTTTCATTTTAATAATTAAATACAATAAATTTATAAAAATATTAAAAGAATAAAATTATCATGGAATTTTGATTTTATAAAAGAAAAACTTGAAAAAATAAAACAAAGACCAATAAGTGAAAAAAAGTCTGGGATTTTATAAAATAAAAATTCTATGTAAAATTTCCAACTCAATAATCTTTATTAAATTAATTTTTTTGTTAATTGTTAAAGTAAAATATTTGTAATAACTTTTTTTTTAATTTTGTGTTGAAATCATTCAAAATTAAAGTTGATAGGCAAAATTCAACAAAATAATAAATCAAAATTTAGTGGAAATTTCAGTCAATAAAAGTAGAATGGAAAAATACAGTACAGTTGCAAATTTACCCTTGATCGTGAAAGTACAATGATAAATATTAATCAAAGTAAATTATAGTAACAAATACCACTATCTAGTTATAGTAAGGTGGAAATTTTCACTTTGACACAACAAAGAATAACCACATTGCTGTAACTTTGGAATATGAACTCTCCCTATTATATCTTAAACCAAGTCGGTTGCCTTTAAATTTCTGCACCACCTTCCAGGCAGCGCTTTATTTTGGAGTGGAAATGCTTCTCATGCAGTTGAAATCTTGGCTTTCTGAGGCGTCCTTATCCAAGGATCCTGGGCTGTTTCAAATACAATTGGAGGATCTGATCGATATATGGGATTTTGGTTTAGAACTTGGTAAGGACTTACTGTGTATTTCTTGATTATTAGAAATAAATAGAGATGCTTATTATGTTAGTCATTGTATTTCATTTGATGTTAATGGGGTGGTGTCCAACTAAAAGATATATTTTGAATATGTTGCAGATAATGGTTTTGTTCAAGAAATATGTGCAAGCTACCTAGCAAGAAACTTTGTATGTGCTAAACTTCCATTCAGTTTTTGAGAAATCACCAGTAATGTCAGCTTGTGACCTTGTTACAAGTTTCTGATTGATCAAATCTTCTATGAGCAAGTCAGACCTCACTTGAAATTTTCATATTCACATCCTGTCATAGACTTTAAGCTGTTACTGAGTTGAACAATGTTGATTATCCTGACAGTTAGGTTGGGTTGGTGAGTAGTTGGTCTCCTCTTGTTATTAGACTGGGCTTAGTCATTCCACTGGAAGAAGAGTAAATATTAAAAAGTGCACTCATTTCTTAACTTATCATCCGAGCACTTTTCTCGACAAAGGACGGTTGCGTTAGCCTCTTAGACTTATCATGAGGGTGGCAAGAACATTGCAGTGGTGAGAGCGACATGTTTGCCAAGGATTAACTTAAATGTGTCTGTTTAGATCGAGCTGTAGGATGTTTCCATGATTGATTCTTCTTTTGATTGTTGTCTCTCTTGTAGGCTTGATATTGTTTTTTAAAATAACTTTGGTCTCTTCTTAGGGGTGCCTGTCTTATCATGCTAAAGTTATCATTGTCATATCACTTTTCATGGAGAAGCTTGTATTGAATCAGCTTGCTTGTGCATTTGATTTTTGTGATGCATTCGTTTCAGACCATATTAGAAGCTGATGAACTATTGTTAATTTCCTGCAGATGTGGGCCATGTCTAATAAAATTTTCAAAGACATTCCTTATGAGTTGTTGTTACTTTGCATAAAGCATCCCCATTTGACTATAGACAGGTTAGTAATTACTGTTAAAATATTCTGATATTCACTCTTACCAAGTGTTTTCTGAAGTTTGATGGTTTTGTAAACTTCCACAGTGAGAAGCACCTTTCTGATGCACTATTAATTTGGCTTCATTCTAATACAGAACAGTTGGAAAGATCAAGTACGACAGAATGTGAATTTTTTGACATTTTAAAGCAGGTAGATTTTTACATTTCCATGGTAGTTCCTCAGGGATGTAGCCATGAATTTTATGTTGGAGGCCTGGGGTAAAAGGGCATCTGATTATAAATTTTCTTCTCGGGGTGGGTGGGTTGGGGGGGAGCAAAATAGGTTTTTCCATTATTCAAGTAAGACAATATTAAAAACCTAGGAAGTTTGATAGATCCTAGCGTTGCATAATGGATGGTCTTATATTTTACCACTGCAGATTCAAACTTTTTAATGGCGAAGAGTTATTTTAAGATGAAAGAAGATAAATCTTGTTTGAACAAAATCTTTTCCAAATTTTATTTGATTGTCATATGTTCTGATATTATTCATGTTATTGATGTTGAGCAGATCCGCATTAGCCTTTTGCCATTATGGCTTGCTGCGGGTATGTTCAGTTATGTTGTTGTTTTATTTATTGGATGATAGGATATTTTATTTTTATTTTCATTAAATTAACAATAATGTTATTCAAATTTATATTGCAGGGAAAAGAAGTTCTATCAGTTTTTCTAAGCTTGCAAATGAGAGTGTTGACTCAATTTTTAAACTAATGGAAGTTACACCAAAAGGATCAATGAATGTTTTAGGCGATGGTGAATTGAGTCATCTCAGAATTCGATTAACCAAATATTCCAAGGTCTTTCCTTCTCTATCTTTCTAGCTGCCAGCCATTCACTTGGGATTTCCAAGAGGATAAACCAATAATATTTTAGATTTCAATTGAGAGATATTGTGAGTTGTGAGAATTTACGTCTTTTGGCAATTTCATTTGTATATAGTACCCAAAACCCGTTACACTTGAATTTGCATGATTTCTGCAATTTCAGCATCTAGAAGCATTTGGTAAAAGGCAACAAAATGCTTGCATTTTATTCTCTGATTAGAATCATCATTTTATCAAAGTGAACATACAGTATGCTAGCTTTTGGAGTTTCCAGAAGTTATATAAATGGGATTATGTAGGTCTAAAATGCATTCAGCATGGTAGGGGTCTCAAATACTCATAAATCATGTAACCATTTATGCTTAGCCATCATGTTTACTTAAATGATATCTAAACCTGCTTGTCACATGGCTCCTTTTCATTTTTTTTCTCTGTGCAGAAAGTGGACCTTTCTGGTTGTCCACAGATAACACCAATGATTCTGCTCTTATCTTTTCTTCCAAATAACCATAATTCATATTTGGCGTTGAGAAAAACTATCAAAGAATCTGCTAGTAACTTTGAACAAGCTGATGGAACTAAATGTCAAATCACACAGAGTTTGCTGCCTACTTTGTCTTTTGAAGCAGTACTAGAGGTGGATATATCAGGTTGTCTGAAGCTACCCCTTGAAGATGCTATTGATTACTTCTCAAATTCATTTCCATTTTTAAGAAGGGTGAAAGCTGCTTATCTTTTGAACTTCAAGATGACCACTTTGTATAGGTTGATTCAGAAGTGTTCTCTGGTCTCTGAAGTTGATATAACTGTTGACGTAAATCCACTTATTTCATCACAACTGTCAGTTATATCCTCAAGCTCAGCTGTAATTTCAATGGCACCAAACAGGGCATATTTTGTTGGTGATAAGTTTTCTATGACATCTCTTTATCATTTGGGACCTTCACTATCAAATATCACAAAGCTGATATTGGAGGGCAGAAGTGATGTCTGTGGTGAGATGCTTTTCCTGTTCTTTTTGTGAATAAGAGTTGTTCCCAACTAATTAAAAAAAATGTTATCATTACTCTGATCAAGAAAAGTTTGCGAACTTTGAAGGTTATTCTTAGCCGTAGGCCCTTAGTAAGTTTCATCAGGAATCTTTTTTTTTTTTTTCAATCGTATAATTTTTTTCTTGATGGAATGGCAATTCATTTGCATCATGTCACTTACAGTGACCAGTGAGCAAAATACAACGATGTCAGAATATATTTTAACCGTTTTTGTTATTGATATTTTCTTTAACCATGAAATCAGTGACTGGTGAATCTTTTGTGTTGCCATGTATGGTTTTTGTAACTTCAACACTTTGTTCTTCTGCTTTTTTCCTCTTGGCAACTCTTTCTAATGTTTCCCCTATTTTTGTTCCAGATTCACATATCCAGTATATCTCAAAATTCTGTGCCTCCTTATGTTATTTGAATCTTAAGGGATGCATCTCGGTGACAGATGTCTGCATGGCAAATCTTATTCGCAGATGTACAAAGTTACAGTCACTTCTAGTTTGTCATACTTCTTTTGGAATGAATTCAATTCTAGCTCTTTGCAATGCTAGTCCTAGTTTTAGTAATTCTCCGTCTGCACAGTTTGGAAAAAGACCTTTGGATTCATTGGCTTCTAATCTTCAATTACTGCACATGGGTGGCTGCAAGTGTAAGCACGTCTTCCTTATTAGATAAATTATTTATTAATTGCAGTATGGTCTCCATTTTACTCCTAGTTATTGACCCTGGGTCATTTGCTTGTAATTTCTTACATTTTCCCTTCTCTCCCATGCTGTTTTGGACTTCTATTTTTTTTTTTTTCACATAAACTACCATCATCTCTTCTCACAGCCTCAATTACACATTTTGATCTCCTCTCATATACTTTTAACTTCGATGCAAAGAACACCTCTTGATGAAGGATGTCATTGATTATATGATTGAATGGATGGTACGAGTTATATGACTATAGGGATGCAATGTAATAAGATGGTCTGGGTAACTAATATCTAATAAAGTCATATATTGGCAACTTGAGGTGACAAATCAAAGATTTCTCTGTCTGTCTAAATTTCAGATTTTAACATTGAGGTCGTAGTTCAACTATGCACACTTTTTGGGGGTAATTGATATCGAAGAAAGTTCATAATCTAGGATCCAAAGCTTCAATGAAGTTAATGCATTTTATCAGAGGGCTAGCTTTCTGAGTTTCCTTATTTTGTCTTTGCCATTAAAATAAGTTTTGCTATTTGGATGCCTAAAAATACATGACTTGTCTGTTCTTCCACAGGTGCCGATGAAGCTTCTTTACTAGAGCTTTTGTCCCAAACACAAATGCTGAAGAGTCTTTGCTTGAGGGACACAAATCTTGTTGACACTGTTCTTTGTAGCTTCTCAGGTTCTCTCTTGGAGGTGCTTGATGTTTCAAATACAATGGTTAGTTAGCAAACTCACTGGTCCTTCTATGTATATATTTATATATATATGATGTTGCATTTTAAAATGAAGTATAGAATAAATGAATAACAAATTTGGTATTTTGACACACTTTTCCATGTCCTGAAATTCTGTATTTAATCTATAGCTGCACTCTCCATATGCTTATAGAATTTGCATTCATATTTAGGCCATTTTATACTTGATCCATAGCAAGCAGTGGTTTCCGACATGCATGAAATGTAATTCTGCTCAAGTTTCTGATAAGATAGGTGCTGTAAAATGAAAATTCAGTTGTCTCACCTCTCAAATTTTTCAGATTTGTGGCGCGGCATTGCATCATGTTGTCTGCACAAATCCTGGCCTTAAGTGTTTGAATGCAAGAGGCTGTAAAAATTTGTTTCAACCAGAAAATACAAAAAAAGAGGAAAAATCTCTTCCTCATATTCATGTGAAGAACTCTTTATTGAGCTTGGTAAGACATGCCGATTAGAAGAAATTGCACTAGGATGGGGGCTTTCATACTTTTCTTTACAAGCCCTAAAACCTGCAATTTTGTCGTTGAGAACAATGACTGTGGGTTTGGGTGGAACATTACCTGAAGATTCACTGAGATTACTGCCCACCACATGTCCTTTGCTGGAATCATTAGTTCTTTATTTTCAGGTAAATAATCTATCCATTAGCATGTTATCGGGTGGACATATTATCCTATCGGGTTAATGGTTCCACGCTTTCAATTTCACAGTGATTAAAATCCACCTACATTCGTGTTAGCTGCTTTGAGAATTTAAAAAATGCGACAAGTTTTCTCTGCCTGTAGAGTTATTTGAAAGAGTAAGTTTAAGATACCTTCTAAATGGATATTTTCTTTGCCACGTCAGATCACATTGTTTCCTTGTCTTTGCATGAAGAAATTAACATGTGATTTCTTAACTAGTGATATAAATACGCAATTACTTTAGTGAAACTGGTTGAGGATGAGGCCAGCTGTTCTTGACTCGAGTGTAGTCCATGTGCATCTATTTTAGTCTTTTCTTGTAATTGTTGAAATGCACTTATATGCAGACTTTTGTTTATTATTTATCTTTTAAGTTCTTTGTAGGTATTATCTGATTGCATGATGATCAACATACTGACATCCTTAAGGCAATTGCGAACTTTGGCATTGTGCTACTGTCTTGGTGATATATCCATTTCAAGCTTCAACTTATCTATGCCAAATCTGCGTACATTGAAGCTCGAGAGAGTAACTCCTTGGATGACTAATAATGACTTGGTTCTTCTGACCCGGAACTGTGTAAACTTGGTTGAACTTTCCTTGTTAGGATCCAAACTTAATTCAGGTAAAGAGACTATTTTTAAAGGATATAGTTGATGTGGTACTAATCTTTGCTTGTAATACATGCACATTTTTTTTCTTGTTTCTTATTTTATGAGCTAATTTTCAGTATCCATAAGATAACACGATGTTGATGTGATTATTGAAGGATTCCCTTTTGCTGTGCCATTGGATCATATATGATTTTTTAGTGTTCTGTTTGTATGTGACTGGGTATGTCTACAGTTGAAGTTTAACAAAAGTAATACCTTTTGCATGCGATTGAGGTAGTCACCAATATTCCCCGTGTTATTGTTTTGTTTCCTCAGATGCTCAATATATCATCTCACGTGGATGGCCAGGCTTGATTTCTCTCCATCTCGAGGTTTGTTATGCTCTGTACCTCTAGAATTTAGAAAAAAAAAAATTCTCGGTTCTTCTGTTTTCTTAAAGAGGATTCCATGAAGGTTTGATGAACTTAATACACTTGTGTAAAATGTTTTGTTCTAAATTCACGGGTCAGTTTTCAAGCCAATATGACTATTTTGTCCAGTGACATTTCATGACTTCCTTTTTTTACTCCAAGATATAGAAAACAATATTCGTCTGGCAGTCCCGAAGCTGATTGAGGGCTTCCCTTTTGTCCTTTCTTTCTTTCCTTATAAATGAATGATCTAGTTAAATGCATTCCACACACACTGTATTTTTTATGACTTGATCCTTTTGTCGCATAGGACTGTGGAGAAGTGACCGAAAATGGCGTTTCTTCTCTTTTCAACTGCATTGCTCTCGAAAATCTCTTGCTTCGCCATAATGTGAGTATTTGCTAATGCATTCTCATTTACCCTAGTCAGATATGTGTCTATTTCGTATTCCCATTGTTAGCCCCTGTAGAATACGAAGTTTCAATACAGAACCCTGAAATAGTTAGCTTTTAATCAACTTTTTCTAATGTTATCCGGATTAAAGATGTGAGTGCTTCATATGGGTACATGTCCAACACAGCTATGTGTAATTATAAAGTTCTTTCATGTACTTGAAAGGTCATATCTGCATACCCATATCCAGATATGTATCAGATATGGGCGTCAAACACGGTTACTTCAAAATAAGTGAAGGGTTAGAGCAACATAGGTCTAATGTTCTTTAATGTACTGGCCTGACTAGATGCGGGGACCTATACTGTTTTTGGATCTCACGAGTCTCTAATGTTTTATGGTATTACCATAATTTCTATTAAATTGCATGTGTGTTAGCAGCGAGCAATTACTCTTAAGAATTCGAAAGCATATACTGTTTTTGGATCTCAAGAGTCTCTAATGTTTTTGTACGTATTTTAACGTCATTGTATTGTTTAGCATCAATAGCTAATGCATTGCCATTATTTATACAGGGCTCTGGTATACAAAGAAACTTCATCCTTGAAGCTGCTTCAAAAGTAATCTCTTTATAAAATAAACATGCTAGTTTGCATTTTTGTTATCCGACTTTCTTACGTACTTCAGTTTAGTACCAAAATACTGATAGCTGTGCCTAACTGCAGATGCCAATGCTTCGGCAAGTATCGCTCGATGTGTGTGATGCAAAAGAAGGTGATTTCGACCTTCCAGATGTAAGTTAGAAGTTTACTTGCTTCTCAGTTGTTACTTGCAGAATAAGTTTAGACATAGTGCATTCGAACATTCACTTGATCCACAGCGTTAGCATCTTGATCAAGTAGACCTGTCGATTCTGACCTGAAGCCAAAAACCTGACCTGATCTAATCCGATTTTATCATAAGGAGACAACAACTGGAAACTGAAGAAAGAAAAAAAAGACCTGAAACCGAACCAGAAAATAACCCAAACTCAAAATGACACGAATAGAAAATGACCGAAATCCAAAATGATCTGAACCTGAAGTTTCTCAAAGATGTAACTTGAATTGATCCAACCTGAAAAACCGACACTCAAAACAACCTGAAAATTTTAAAACCTGAATTGGTACAAATCTCGACCCACTCAATTGATATGTTTACTAAAAAGTATTATAAATCCATCTTGAATTACTATGATCCTTTACAACTTTAAACTAATAGTTTATGTTTCTGTAAATTCAGTCCATCGTGTGTTATCAGGCAAACAAACTGAAACTTCGTTCTCAAATATTATCGCAGGATGCTGACAGGTATTCTTTGAGAAGTGTGAAGATTGCCCGATGCAAGTCGACTAGATGCAATGTAGGCTCCCATTTTGCAGATACTACTAGAAAACCAGTGCATAGGGAGACACTAGTACTGGTATGGAACAGCACAAATGTTGTTAGAACAGTCGTGAAGGAAAGGCTATAGCCTTTGAACGAAATGACATGCCGGCATCGGCAGCATGAAACAAATAGAAAAGCCAAGTGATTTCAGGTTCGAATTGTATCGGTTGTTTTTATTAGACATGGAATTGTTTTCGTATTCAACCATGGTAGTAAATTGAATTGTTATGAAGTGCACCAAACCAAATAAGTTTCGTGCAAGACACCCTTTGATTCTCAACAATGAGAGCTGAGCCACCTTTGATTTCTCCAACCTCCTTTTTTTTAGTCTCGTCCAACCTTCCAAAACCTACTTTGTTTACACACAAATTCTTGGACGAGACTAAAAAAAAGGAGGTTGGAGAAATCAAAGGTGGCTCAGCTCTCATTGTTGAGAATCAATGGGTGTCTTGCACGAAACTTATTTGGTTTGGTGGAATTTATAACAATTCAATTTACTACCATAGTTGAATACGAAAACATATAAATAGAATAAAGGTTTCTGAAAGCTAAATAATGTTCCCAAATTTTTTTGATATTCACTTTTATATTCAAAATTCCTTCGTTGGAACACACGAATACTTGGCTCCCGAGATCATTAAAGGAGAAGGTCATGGAGCCGCCATTGATTGGTGGACTTACGGTGTCTTTCTTTACGAGCTTCTCCATGGTAAGACACCGTTTAAAGGTGCAGGGAACGATGAAACGCTAGCTAATGTCGTGTTACAAAGCCTTATATTTCCGGACAGTCCTATTGTTAGTGTCCAAACAAGGGAACTCATTCGAGGTTTGTTGGTAAAGGAGCCTGAGAATCGTTTGGGAACGGAAAAAGGAGCTGCTGAGATCAAGCAACATCCGTTTTTCGAAGGTTTGAATTGGGCTTTGATAAGATGTGCTGTCCCACCAGAACTCCCTGAGTTGTATGAATTTGGGTTTCCGGCCGTGATGTCCCCGAAAACAAGGAGCAATTATTTGGAATGTAAAGCTGCTGGAAAGCAACTTGAATTTGAATTATTTTAATGAAAAGAAATTTGAAAGAGTTTTTTTCATCATCAAAGGATCTCTTTAGCTCATGATGTAGATTTGATGGTATAAGATAGATTGCCAAATTTTGACGCATCATGAGTTATTTGTATTAAGAGTTGGATTGTTTTTTGTCTCATTTATTAAAAAGTGAATAAATTAGTTCTTGTACTTTAAGTTGAAAGAGTAAGTTGATCTTTTTGTTAACAATTCCAATTCATTTCTAGTGTTAAATATTTTTCTATATCTCTATATGAGGATTACGTGGCACGTTATATGTAATTGTTTGACTATGCTAAAAATAAATGAAATTTTAACCAATATTTTTAAAATTGGACCAATGGTTAAATCGATCGACTATTAATCAAATTGACTACGTTATTAAAAATTTTTAACTATCTATTTTCCCCTAAAATCTTTTTTACGACATCCAATAAAACCATGCCATAGGTTGAATTTTTATCTACTGTTATTGTTTTCTTAGTAAACTGGGACAAAATTGGTAATTCAAATACCAATTGCAGGAAAAACCTTTAAGGACCAATTTGAAAATTGAGATATGGTTTAGGGGCCAAATTACGAATAAAACCAAAAAATAACATGTGGCCTTATGCCAGGAAATTTCCAAGAAACGGTGCGTTTTAGGCAACCGATAAAACATCATTTCCTTTTCGGTTATCTATTGATTCTCCGGCACCTAGCTTTAGCTTATTTATCATTATATTGGAGTTGAAGCTACTTTTGCTTTGCTTCCGTTTAGCTTTAATGGCGTCAAGCTCCGGCGACGATGCGTTCGTTGTTCTCGTATGCTCCGATCCTAAAAACCAGATCGAAACTGATATCTCCAATGAAGAAATCGTTATTTCCACAACGGATTTCTCCACTTGGGATTACCCTTCCACTCTCTCTTTCTCAACGTTCAAAATCCAAGCTGGTCGGAATAGGTAGTAGATCCAATCTTACTTTCGATCATTTTATTCATTTCTCTCTCTTTTTCTCCGAAATAGATTAAGAATTTAGCTTCGTTTTTTGATGTTTAGTTTCGAAATTCTTTCTTGTAGGCTTATTGAAGAATCTTCCTACTTCCGTGGCCTTCTCAGTGGAAGTTTCAGGTTTTTTTTTTAAATTTTAGAAATAAATTTTAATTATTAAGCTAGTGGTAATTAGTATAATTCTTGATTAATCCTCTGAAATGTAATATGCAGAAGTATTGTTTAGCTGTAAAAAGTTTTTGATCAGGTAATGGAAGTAATGCTTAACGAGCTTGTTATGAATTTGGATTTGTTCACAAAACGGTGAATAGATTTTAGAAAGAAAGTTTAATTTTAAGCTATTTGATTAGTATAAATCTTGATTAATCCTCTGAAATTTAATTTGCGATGTATTATTTAGCTGTAAAAAGTTTTTGATTGAGTGATGGAATTAATGCTTAATGACCTTATTACGAATTTGAGTTCGTTCACAAGTGAACAAATTTTAGAAAGATATTTTAATTATTAAGCTAGTAATAATTAATATAATCCAAATTTTGGAAAGAAATTTCAATTATTAAGCTAGTACTGATTAATATAATTTTTGATTAATCCTCTGAAATATAATTTGCTAAGTATTATTTAGCTGTAAAAAGTTTTTGATTGAGTAATGGAATTGATGCTTAGTGGCTATCTTATGAATTTGAATTTGTTCACAACTCGGTGCAGTGAATCATGCTTGGACTATATTTCAATCCAGTGGCAATTGGAAACGTTTTTGAATGTTGTTAGATGCATCTTTGGCTTCCGTTTAGACATCACTTCTAAGAATTTCATCCCTCTTTTCCAGGTGAACATTTGTCTGCTTCAAACGTTTCTGCTAGCGTTTTTTTTAATGCCTCAAATATAGATGGGTTAGAGAGCAACTTAGCTGCTCATAGGCGGACATTAAAATTTGCTACAATAATTTATTTAGTTAGATAGTTGCCATTGTCTAAGTTTACCACTCTGATTTTATTTTATTGAAATTTGCAACTAAACTTCATTGAATATTTGGCACTCAATTTTGTTTTTTGATTAAATTTTGTTACTCAATAGTGATTTTGGATACTTAAAGACAAAATTTAACAAAAATTTCTTTAATTGTTTCATTTAATAATTAAATACAATAAATTTATAAAATTATTAAAAGAATAAAATTATCATGGAATTTTGATTTTATAAAAGAAAGACTTGAAAAAATAAAACAAAGACCAAAATAAGTGAAAAAAGTCTGGGATTTTATAAAATAAAAATTCTATGTAAAATTTCCAACTCAATAATCTTTATTAAATTATTTTTTTTTTGTTAATTGTTAAAGTAAAATATTTGTAATAACATTTTTTTTAATTTTGTGTTGAAATCATTCAAAATTAAAGTTGATAGGCAAAATTCAATAAAATAATAAATCAAAATTTAGTGGAAATTTCAGTCAATAAAAGTAGAATGGAAAAATACAGTACAGTTGCAAATTTACCCTTGATCGTGAAAGTACAATGATAAATATTAATCAAAGTAAATTATAGTAACATATATCAATATCTAGTTATAGTAAGGTGGAAATTTCCACTTTGGCACAACAAAGAATAACCACATTGCTGTAACTTTGGAATATGAACTCTCCCTATTATATCTTAAACCAAGTCGGTTGCCTTTAAATTTCTGCACCACCTTCCAGGCAGCGCTTTATATCGGAGTGGAAATGCTTCTCATGCAGTTGAAATCTTGGCTTTCTGAGGCGTCCTTATCCAAGGATCCTGGGCTGTTTCAAATACAATTGGAGGATCTGATCAATATATGGGATTTTGGTTTAGAACTTGGTAAGGACTTACTGTGTATTTCTTGATTATTAGAAATAAATAGAGATGCTTATTATGTTAGTCATTGTATTTCATTTGATGTTAATGGGGTGGTGTCCAACTAAAAGATATATTTTGAATATGTTGCAGATAATGGTTTTGTTCAAGAAATATGTGCAAGCTACCTAGCAAGAAACTTTGTATGTGCTAAACTTCCATTCAGTTTTTGAGAAATCACCAGTAATGTCAACTTGTGACCTTGTTACAAGTTTCTGATTGATCAAATCCTCTATGAGCAAGTCAGACCTCACTTGAAATTGTCATATTCACATCCTGTCATAGACTTTAAGCTGTTACTGAGTTGAACAATGTTGATTATCCTGACAGTTAGGTTGGGTTGGTGAGTAGTTGGTCTCCTCTTGTTATTAGACTGGGCTTAGTCATTCCACTGGAAGAAGAGTAAATATTAAAAAGTGCACTCATTTCTTAACTTATCATCCGAGCACTTTTCTCTACAAAGGACGGTTGCGTTAGCCTCTTAGACTTATCATGAGGGTGGCAAGAACATTGCAGTGGTGAGAGCGACATGTTTGCCAAGGATTAACTTAAATGTGTCTGTTTAGATCGAGCTGTGGGATGTTTCCATGATTGATTCTTCTTTTGATTGTTGTCTCTCTTGTAGGCTTGATATTGTTTTTTAAAATAACTTTGGTCTCTTCTTAGGGGTGCCTGTCTTATCATGCTAAAGTTATCATTGTCATATCACTTTTCATGGAGAAGCTTGTATTGAATCAGCTTGCTTGTGCATTTGATTTTTGTGATGCATTCGTTTCAGACCGTATTTGAAGCTGATGAACTATTGTTAATTTCCTGCAGATGTGGGCCATGTCTAATAAAATTTTCAAAGACATTCCTTATGAGTTGTTGTTACTTTGCATAAAGCATCCCCATTTGACTATAGACAGGTTAGTAATTACTTTTAAAATATTCTGATATTCACTCTTACCAAGTGTTTTCTGAAGTTTGATGGCAGTGAGAAGCACCTTTCTGATGCACTATTAATTTGGCTTCATTCTAATACAGAACAGTTGGAAAGATCAAGTACGACAGAATGTGAATTTTTTGACATTTTAAAGCAGGTAGATTTTTACATTTCCATGGTAGTTCCTCAGGGATGTAGCCATGAATTTTATGTTGGGGGCCTGGGGTGAAAGGGCATCTGATTATAAATTTTCTTCTGGGGGTGGGTGGGTGGGGGGGAAGCAAAATAGGTTTTTCCATTATTCAAGTAAGACAATATTAAAAACCTAGGAAGTTTGATAGATCCTAGGGTTGCAGAATGGATGGTCTTAGATTTTACCACTGCAGATTCAAACTTTTTAATGGCGAAGAGTTATTTTAAGATGAAAGAAGATAAATCTTGTTTGAACAAAATCTTTTCCAAATTTTATTTGATTGTCATATGTTCTGATATTATTCATGTTATTGATGTTGAGCAGATCCGCATTAGCCTTTTGCCATTATGGTTTGCTGCGGGTATGTTCAGTTATGTTGTTATTTTATTTATTGGATGATAGGATATTTTTATTTTTATTTTCATTAAATTAACAATAATGTTATTCAAATTTATATTGCAGGGAAAAGAAGTTCTATCAGTTTTTCTGAGCTTGCAAATGAGAGTGTTGACTCAATTTTTAAACTAATGGAAGTTACACCAAAAGGATCAATGAATGTTTTAGGCGATGGTGACTTGAGTCATCTCAGAATTCGATTGACCAAATATTCCAAGGTCTTTCCTTCTCTATCTTTCTAGCTGCCAGCCATTCACTTGGGATTTCCAAGAGGATTAACCAATAATATTTTAGATTTCAATTGAGAGATATTGTGAGTAGTGAGAATTTACGTCTTTTGGCAATTTCATTTGTATATAGTACCCAAAACCCGTTACACTTGAATTTGCATGATTTCTGCAATTTCAGCATCTAGAAGCATTTGGTAAAAGGCAACAAAATGCTTGCATTTTATTCTCTGATTAGAATCATCATTTTATCAAAGTGAAATACAGTATGCTAGCTTTTGGAGTTTCCAGAAGTTATATAAATGGGATTATGTAGGTCTAAAATGCATTCAGCATGGTAGGGGTCTCAAATACTCATAAATCATGTAACCATTTATGCTTAACCATCATGTTTACTTAAATTATATCCAAACCTGCTTGTCACATGGCTCCTTTTCATTTTTTTTTCTCTGTGCAGAAAGTGGACCTTTCTGGTTGTCCACAGATAACACCAATGATTCTGCTCTTATCTTTTCTTCCAAACAACCATAATTCATATTTGGCGTTGAGAAAAACTATCAAAGAATCTGCTAGTAACTTTGAACAAGCTGATGGAACTAAATGTCAAATCACACAGAGTTTGCTGCCTACTTCTTTTGAAGCAGTACTAGAGGTGGATATATCAGGTTGTCTGAAGCTACCCCTTGAAGATGCTATTGATTACTTCTCAAATTCATTTCCTTTTTTAAGAAGGGTGAAAGCTGCTTATCTTTTGAACTTCAAGATGACCACTTTGTATAGGTTGATTCAGAAGTGTTCTCTGGTCTCTGAAGTTGATATAACTGTTGACGTAAATCCACTTATTTCATCACAACTGTCAGTTATATCCTCAAGCTCAGCTGTAATTTCAATGGCACCAAACAGGGCATATTTTGTTGGTGATAAGTTTTCTATGACATCTCTTTATCATTTGGGACCTTCACTATCAAATATCACAAATCTGACATTGGAGGGCAGAAGTGATGTCTCTGTTGAGATGCTCTTCCTGTTCTTTTTGTGAATAAGAGTTGTTCCCAACTAATTAAAAAAAATGTTATCATTACTCTGATCAAGAAAAGTTTGCGAACTTTGAAGGTTATTCTTAGCCGTAGGCCCTTAGTAAGTTTCATCAGGAATCTTTTTTTTTTTTTTTTTTCAATCTTATAATTTTTTCCTTGATGGAATGGCAATTCATTTGCATCATGTCACTTACAGTGACCAGTGAGCAAAATACACCGATGTCAGAATATATTTTAACCGTCTTTGCTATTGATATTTTCTTTAACCATGAAATCAGTGACTGGTGAATCTTTTGTGTTGCCATGTATGGTTTTTGTAACTTCAACACTTTGTTCTTCTGCTTTTTTCCTCTTGGCAACTCTTTCTAATGTTTCCCCGATTTTTGTTCCAGATTCACGTATCCAGTATATCTCAAAATTCTGTGCCTCCTTATGTTATTTGAATCTTAAGGGATGCATCTCGGTGACAGATGTCTGCATGGCAAATCTTATTCGCAGATGTACAAAGCTACAGTCACTTCTAGTTTGTCATACTTCTTTTGGAATGAATTCAATTCTAGCTCTTTGCAATGCTAGTCCTTGTTTTAGTAATTCTCCGTCTGCACAGTTTGGAAAAAGACCTTTGGATTCATTGGCTTCTAATCTTCGATTACTGCACATGGGTGGCTGCAAGTGTAAGCACGTCTTCCTTATTAGATAAATTATTTATTAATTGCAGTATGGTCTCCATTTTACTCCTAGTTATGGACCCTGGGTCATTTGCTTGTAATTTCTTACATTTTCCCTTCTCTCCCACGCTGTTTTGGACTTTTATTTTATTTTTTTTTTTCACATAAACTACCATCATCTCTTCTCACAGCCTTAATTACACATTTTGATCTCCTCTCATTTACTTTTAACTTCGATGCAAAGAACACCTCTTGATGAAGGATGTCATTGATTGTATGATTGAATGGATGGTACGAGTTATATGACTATAGGAATGCAATGTAATAAAATGGTCTGGGTAACTAATATCTAATAAAGTCATATATTGGCAACTTGAGGTGACAAATCAAAGATTACTGTCTGTCTAAATTTCAGATTTTAACATTGAGGTCGTAGTTCAACTATGCACACTTTTTGGGGGTAATTGATTTCGAAGAAAGTTCATAAGCTAGGATCCAAAGCTTCAATGAAGTTAATGCATTTTATCAGAGGGCTAGCTTTCTGAGTTTCCTTATTTTGTCTTTGCCATTAAAATAAGTTTCCTTATTACAGGTATAAAATAAACAGACCTTTGTTTATTATTTGTCTTTTAAGTTCTTTGTAGGTAGTATCTGATTGCATGATGATCAACATACTGACATCCTCAAGGCAATTGCGAACTTTGGCATTGTGCTACTGTCTTGGTGATATATCCATTTCAAGCTTCAACTTATCTATGCCAAATCTGCGTACATTGAAGCTCGAGAGAGTAACTCCTTGGATGACTAATAATGACCTGGTTCTTCTGACCCGGAACTGTGTAAACTTGGTTGAACTTTCCTTGTTAGGATCCAAACTTAATTCAGGTAAAGAGACTATTTTTAAAGGATATAGTTGATGTGGTACTAATCTTTGCTTGTAATACATACTCATTTTTTGTCTTGTTTCTTATTTTATGAGCTAATTTTCAGTATCCATAAGATAACACGATGTTGATGTGATTATTGAAGGATTCCCTTTTGCTGTGCTATTGGATCATATATTGATTTTTTAGTGTTCTGTTTGTATGTGACTGGGTATGTCTACAGTTGAAGTTTAACAAAAGTAATACCTTTTGCATGCGATTGAGGTAGTCACCAATATTCCCCGTGTTATTGTTTTGTTTCCTCAGATGCTAAATATATCATCTCACATGGATGGCCAGGCTTGATTTCTCTCCATCTCGAGGTTTGTTATGCTCTGTACCTCTAGAATTTAGAAAAAAAAAATTCTCGGTTCTTCTGTTTTCTTAAAGAGGATTCCATGAAGGTTTGATGAACTTAATACACTTGTGTAAAATGTTTTGTTCTAAATTCACGGGTCAGTTTTCAAGCCAATATGACTATTTTGTCCTGTGACATTTCATGACTTCCTTTTTTTACTCCAAAATATAGAAAACAATATTCGTCTGGCAGTCCCGAAGCTGATTGAGGGCTTCCCTTTTGTCCTTTCTTTCTTTCCCTATAAATGAGTGATCTAGTTAAATGCATTCCACACGCACTGTATTTTTTATGACTTGCTCCTTTTGTCGCATAGGACTGTGGAGAAGTGACCGAAAATGGCGTTTCTTCTCTTTTCAACTGCATTGCTCTCGAAAATCTCTTGCTTCGCCATAATGTGAGTATTTGCTAATGCATTCTCATTTACCCTAGTCAGATATGTGTCTATTTCGTATTCCCATTGTTAGCCCCTGTAGAATACAAAGTTTCAATACAGAACCCTGAAATAGTTAGCTTTTAATCAACTTTTTCTAATGTTATCCGGATTAAAGATGTGAGTGCTGCATATGGGTACATGTCCAACACAGCTATGTGTAATTATAAAGTTCTTTCATGTACTTGAAAGGTCATATCTGCATACCCATATCCAGATATGTATCGGATATGGGCGTCAAACACGGTTACTTCAAAATAAGTGAAGGGTTAGAGCAACATAGGTCTAATGTTCATTAATGTACTGACCTGACTAGATGCGCGGACCTATACTGTTTTTGGATCTCACGAGTCTCTAATGTTTTATGGTATTACCATAATTTCTATTAAATTGCATGTGTTAGCAGCGAGCAATTACTCTTAAGAATTCGAAAGCATATACTGTTTTTGGATCTCACGAGTCTCTAATGTTTTTATACGTATTTTAACGTCATTGTATTGTTTAGCATCAATAGCTAATGCATTGCCATTATTTATACAGGGCTCTGGTGCTTAGTGGCTATCTTATGAATTTGAATTTGTTCACAACTCGGTGCAGTGAATCATGCTTGTAAAAGTTTTTGAATGTTGTTAGGTGCATCTTTGGCTCCCGTTTAGACATCACTTCTAAGAATTTTCTGCTGTTCTTAATTGGGTTCTTTTTCTTGACCAAAGGCTGACAAAAAAGGAAGCAAAACGAAGCTGCTATCATGACAAATCCTCGGGACATTTTTGATCCGTTGTCATATCTTGAAGATTTCGATGAGATTGCAGACTCGTCATAGTATGAGAGCTTGACACTCGCAACCAATCAGAATGAAGAGAACGAAGAATTGTTCAATGATAATCAGATAAGCGATCCGATATCGCGTATAGGCATGACAAGACGTGCGTTGAAGAGCTTGACAAATTGGAAGCTAAAAAAAGAGGCACAGAGGAACAGTGCAACTCCCAACAATCAGCAATGCGGGAAAATAGAAAATTTACCAAGGAAGAGATTGCCGAAAAGAAAATTGAGCTGCAAATAAAGTTACTATACAGAGTTCGGATTGACAGACAGATAGAACAAGTAAATTCTCCTAATTTAATTTAATAATTATTGTTTTTATATATATCATAGTAGATGATCCAAAAATCCTTATATCGACAATGTAAATATATTTGTTTCTTTTAACACCTATTTTGTGTGTATATTTTGAGAATGGAAGGACAAGAAGATAGATATGGAATCAGTGCTCGTCAAGCTATGGCCAGTGCAACCAGATGTGCAGGTCATTCAGTAAGAGTTCCAAGAAATAGTTAAGGCCAATTTAGAACCAGAAGAGTATAAAAAAAGATCGCTTGAAGTAGCATCTAAATTTGATATATTAGAACGACAGCGTAAAGAGGTATCTTAAATTTTTACAAATTTAATTACTCACCCATTTAACTTTTTAATTTGGTTTTTCAACACTCAAAAACAGGTGGGAACGGTGACCTATTGGTATGCATAATTTTCTTTTAATTTTATGATGACTGAATCTTGAGCTTGCCTTTCTTATATCTTTATAATTAAATTTCAGGATTACATCGTGAATCATTTAGATTTATATTTTCAAGACTCCTTCTTGAAAAATTAAAAGGAACAGGTATGACACATGTATATATATAATGCATTGGACATTAGCTGATCCAAGTAGTATTTGAACATAAGCATCTTGCAATAGACATCACATTAAATCTCAACTAATCATATACATGCCATTCTCATAATTTATGGTTTATTTTTTTATGTTTATTGTTTCAGTTTTCTGCAAGGTCCCCATCTCTACTCTCTGCTTTTAGTGTTCTGGAACACTTAATTTATGATAAAATTAAAAACAAAGTGGAGAAAGAAAGTTTTCCAAGCTTACAAGAAGAGTTGTAGAAACCCGTTGAGGAGAAAGTTTCAAGCTTCCTTCAATCTATTGTGAGCAGAATCGAAAAAGATTGTGGAATAGAGACGATTTTACCTATGAAACTATTCAAATTCTGGTTTTTGCTGAAATAAAAAAGATGGAAGATTATCCAGTTGAAAAATTGGACTTAGATACATTAAAAAGGTGAGGTTACACTTAGGGGAAAGAAACTTGGTTTTGAGGTGGGGTTTGCAGATGTTTTGTTAAGTATGAATTGTTTTACCTACTTAGCCTACACAAAAGTTTTTGGATGAGACAAAAAAAAAAGGTTGAAAATCAAAAGGTGTTAGTATCCAGGTTGAGAAAAGAGTAATCATTAGCAGCTTAATCAATTTAAATAATCAATATTGATATTTCACATGGGAATGAATATTCAAATTTTATATTCAAATCTTAGCTGTCAGTCAAATACTCAAAAACAAACCTTCTGAAATTAGTGTTTGATATCTTTCAGCAAGACATCAATAGTCTCAAAAATATAAAATTTGAATATTTATAGGTTTGAATATCTATTCTCATGTGAAATATCAATATCGATTATTTAAATTGATTAAACTATTAATGAATACTCTTTTCTCAACTGAATATCAATATCTTTTGATTCTCAACTTCCTTTTTTTCGTCTCATTCAAACACTTTTGTGTAGGTTAAGTAAGCAAAACAATTCTTACTTAAAAAACATCTGCAAACCCCACCGCAAAATCGAATCCCTTGACCCAATTAAGTGTAGCCCTCCACTTTTTCAATGTATCTAAGTCTAATTTTTCAACTAGACAATTTTCCATCTTTTTTATCGCAGCAAAAACCAGAATTTGAATAGCTTCATAAGTAAAATCAATCTCTATTTCACAATCCTTTTCGATTCTGCTCACAATAGATTGAAGAAAGCTTGAAACTTTCTCCCCAACGGGCTTCTGTAACTCTTCTTGTAAGCATGAAAACTTTATTTCCCCACTTTGTTGTTGGCTTTATCATAAATTAAGTGTTCCAGAACACTAAAAGCAGAGGGTATAGATGGGGACCTTGCAGAAAACTCAAACAATAAACATAGAAAAGTAAACCATAAATTATGAGAATGGTATGTCTATGATTAGTTGAGATTTAATGTGATGTATATTGCAAGATGCTTATGTTCAAATACTACTTGGGTCAGCTAATGTCCAATGCATTATATATATATATATATACATGTGTCATAACTGTTACTTTAAATTCTCCAAGAAAGAATCTTGGAAATATAAACCTAAATCATGAAATTAGAAAGATGTAAGAAAGACAAGCTCAAGGTTCAATCATCATAAAATTAAAAGAAAATTATGCATATCAATAAGTCACCGTTCCCAGCTGTTTTTGAGTGCTGAAAAACCAAATTAAAAAGTTAAATGGGTGAGTAATTAAATTTGTAAAAATTTAAGATACCTCTTTACGCTGTAGTTCTAATATATCAAACTTGGATGCTACTTCAAGCGATCTTTCCTTATACTCTTCTGGTTTTAAATTGGCCTTAACTATTTCTTGAAACTCTTGCTGAATGCCCTGCACATCTGGTTGCACTGGCCATAACTTGACGAACACTGATTCCATATCTGTCTTCTTGTCTTTCCATTCCCAAAATATACACACAAAATAGGTGTTAAAAAAAATAAATATATTTACATTGTCGATACAAGGATTTTTTGGATCATCTACTACGATATATATATATATATATATAAATAAATAATTATTAAATTAAATTAGGAAAATTTACTTGTTCTATCTGTCTGTCAATCCGAACTCTGTATAACAACCTTATTTGCGGTCCAGTTTTCTTTTCGGCAATCTCTTCCTTGGTAAATTTTTCTATTTTCCCGCATTGCTGATTGTTGGGAGTTGCACTGTTCCTCTGTGCCTTTTTTTTAGCTTCCAATTTATCGAGCTCTTCAACGCGTCTTGTCATGCCTATACGCGATATCGGATCGCTTATCTGATTATCATTGAACAATTATTTGTTCTCTCCATTCTGAAAGTTCTGATTGGTTGCTGGTGTTAAGCTCTCATACCATGACGAGTCTTCAATCTCATCGAAATCTTCAAGATATGACAACGGATCAACAATGTCCTGAGGATCTGCCATGATAGCAGCTTCGTTTTGCTTCCATTTTTGCCAGCCCTTGGTCAAGAAACAAGAAAAAGAACCCAATCAAGAACAGCAGAAAATTTTGAAGGTTAAAGAGAGTTTCTTGATTTCACCCAAAAAAAAACAGTTAAAGAGAGTTTCTTGATTTCACAAAAAAAAAAAAAAAGAGAGTTTCTTGAACTAGGCTTTGTTAGATAACTAAAAAGAGAGATTTATACTTAACCTGGTGACAATGTAACTGAACTTAACTAATCAAAGTTAACTAACCTGGTGACAATATTTTTCTGCTTTTCTTTTGAATTGCTGTATGTATGTGTGTCCTTGTTGTGGCTTCAGTTTTCAGTTATGCAGCATGTGGCAGGGTTGGAAAAGAGTTTAACTAAATTAACGAACTTACAGACCTGTGGTAGTACGGAAAGCCACCCCGTCTCTTTTCCTATAAAACCATGCATGGATTTCTTGTTCGAATATATGCAAACTATTCAGGTCTCCACTCAGGAACAAGTAGTTCTCATCTATGCTTGCATTTGAGATCAAGGGGTTCTCACTTGAGAACTCTCCCCTTGAAAGTTCATGTCTCCACTCGGGAACAAGTAGGTTATCTTAGCATAATAATTTGCAAATACTACTCATTTAACACATAAATCATCAATTTCAGTCACCTGAAACATTTAACTAATCATGTTCGATTTGCCCATTCCAGAAATGGTAATAGTTAAACAAAGATATTACTTATTAGACTGACCCATTTTTACACTGCAGTTCCATGTTTTGCCTTGGAATGAGATTGCAAGGCATTTTCAGAGCCAAATGACCTGAAAAGTTTTTTCAAGCAAGAAATGTTAATCCAAATTTTTAAAAAAAATAAAATTTAATCCATGTACTTGGCAACTTTCCCCATTTTATTCCGTGAACTTCTTTTTCATTCATATTAGTATCAGAACTTGGTAACTTTTTTCAATTTAGTCCCTAAACTTGGATACACTATGAGATTGTGTCATGTCATCATACCTTTACGGAAACAAGTTCAGGGCCCAAAGTGAGAAAGTTGTCAAGCTCCAAGACTTGAGTAGGCCAAAAAAATGTTAAGAACTAAGTTGAGAAAAATTGCCAAGTTCAAAGGACTAAATGTTTCTTTATCCCTACTTAATAAGGAACTGACCTGCCGCAAGATTTGCAAAGAAATGATGAACCGCCTGGCTTTGGACTCTGATTCACTTGACCGGTGGTAGCCAATGCCTTTCTGGCTTGCTTTGAAGGATGAGGAGTTGCTGTATGTCCACCCACTTTCTTGCCATCTGCATCAAGGATTTTGCAACTCTTTAACAATATAAATTTTAATTAGAAAAAAAAAAAAAAAAAAACTGTCAATTGAAGAATGAGCAAGAACAGAGAATTAGATAAAGGCGCAAGCAAACATTTTATAACTAATCAAATTTGTATTATGATCCCTCTTTAATCACTTATCAATCAACATCTCAAGAAGAGCACATATATGAGGGGAAATGTACCTGTCTTTTGGGGAGTGACTAGCTTTGCCTTCTTTTCTGGTGCAGGGGTCTTTGTAGCTGACTCTGCAGATCTCTTCTTGCTCGGTCCGGCCTAAGGAAAACCAATCACCAGTAATTAGAATGAGAAAGTACAAACTCAGCTGAAGTCCCTGAAAGTCATGAATGGATAAGCTTAAAGCATGTCTTTACCTTTTCCGTCTCAGGTGTCTCAGGATCCTCATCTGAACTTTCTTCTTCACTATCATCCTCATCACTGTCGGTATCATTGTCACTTTCATTCTCACCATTTACTAACATGCCAGGTTCCTAAAATGATAACTCAGAATCAACAATAATTAGACATAGTATTCCGTTGAAAACTGGATTATAAAAACAACAATAAAAATGGCTTTATCAAATTCAAAACAATGGCTCCTACCAAGACCAAGCTAGAAACGGTAAACATTTTGTTCAGCAAATTTTCATGTGAAAAAGAAAAAACAATTAGATTCAAGGATAGCTGTGTCCCTAATGTACATAAATCATTAAAACGTTTAACACTCTATTCAACTATTCATAATTATAATTCACCATAAAATCGTAAAGAGCATATCAGCTGGTTATGATAATAATTGCTAGACATCTACCTGATCCTCACTGGACATTTCATCCTTGGTAGAAGTATCATCTTCATCCTCGTCATCACTACTATCCTCTGCCTTTTTTGGTTCCACAATCTTAACCTGTTTTGACGTGGTAGGATCAGATGCTGTAGCATGAGGCTTTTCGGGATTAACTATGGGTTCAAGAAGCTCCTCTTCAGACTCAGAACCTGTAAAGTAAAAATTGAAACATGATTTACATATTTAAATATTACTAACAGATACCAAATAAATATAAAACGATAGCGGAATGACTTACCACTACCTTGAGGAGTATCGACATAATACCCAGTGAAATAAACACTGCCATTCTTCCAGGTATGGAACAACTCAAATTTACTATGCAATGCCAAATCCAATGGCATCTGGGGGAATTTATCATGGGAAAGTGTTCCGATTACAAACTTTTCATTATTGAATTTGAGATAGATGCAAGCAGTTCCATTTCCTTTTTCTTTTTTGTTATCACTGGTCACCTCACCAAGGGCAGCCTGTGAGTTATATATAGCGACAAAATTAATAGATATATAACTACTGCCAGAACACAATAACTATGGAAATCAGAGTTCCTGAATAACCTGTGAAATATGCAAAATCCTACTGCCATCATCCTCTAATTCAACCTCAAAGCTCTGTCCACTTTTAACCTCAGCACCTACATATATATTGCCAAATTTCATAGGATGACAGGTTTTCATGATTCACTAGACCCAAGAACATTGAAGGATACAATGGATAAATGAATAAACCAACATGAAATCGCAAATATGTAACAATCAAAAAATATTTGACAAGCAATCATCATTGAGATGTAAAAAACTACAATAACACCAAATGATGAAACGCAATACCAATAATAGTAGCAGATAGAACATATTCTAACAAGTTTCCAACAGGGTAATCCAATTCAAAACATCAAATTACAAAAGATTATTTCAAACCCTTGATAGTGTCCAAAGAAATTAGAAAGAAAGGTATCATTTTCATTTTTTCCTTCAATATTCATAATGAGTAAATTATAGGAAATTTTACAGAGAAATGTTTGAAAAAATTGTATAAAATAAGTAATTTTCCTTTAATCAGACGTGAAATGAAACTAAGAAAACAACTTAAAAGAACAAAATCAATATAAATACCAAACCTAAATTCTAATTCAAAAGAGTGTATGAATCTATCTGGGAGAACATGTATATATATAATTCCATGCCGCAGTCTTACATACAAAATCAAAGATAAAACTTATCATATTAAAAGAAAAATAATTAGCAAAAGAAACAGCCTGAAATATCAAATCCTTACTAGAAGACAGCATCTGAACATACGATTAGCATTTTCAAAGAAACGTAAATAATCGATAATCAAACATAAATAATCATTAATTTCAACCAATTTCGCAATTGAAACAAATATTCAAAGAACAAATTTTAACTGTAAAGGAAAATTTACCCCAAAATTCCATTGAAAATGTGAGAGAAAATAAGGTTTAGGGTTTTGTTTTTAAGGAATGAAAAATCGACAGTCAACGACGTAGAGAGAGTGTAATTTCTTTGTTAGTGCGTTCACGTGTTTTTCTTTTCTGCTTTCGGAAAAGGAGTGAGGAGCGGGGCGAGGCTGTGATTTGGTGTTTTGCGGAGCAGCGTAAAGGATTCTGATGTGGGCGTATTTTTGGGTAATTAAGAGTTTAGGCTTTTCTGAAAGAATATACGGCCCAAATTTCTTGGATCATGTATTTTTTAAACCCAAAAATGAAATCAAAATAAATACCAAGCAATTGCGTTGATTAACTCGAAGTTGAAATAATTTAAATTTATTTTTATTTTATTTTAAACAAAAATAATAATAAATTTTAAATTAAATCAAATTAAGTTTATTTAATCCAAAATTAGAACTCGAATTCAAAATAATTTAAATTTAAATTTATTTGTATTTTAAACAACAAAAAATAATAAATTTTGAATTAAATTAAATTAATTTTATTTAATCCGAAATGAACTCAATCCTATGAAGCAATAAAAATAAAAATAATTTTATTATTTTACTAAATTTATATTTTGTTGAGAAATAGAAAATTGATTTATAAATATAAAATCAAATCTTGAATCTCACATCAATCAACTTAAAATTTATACAAACTTTTTATCGAGTCGATGCGTGATTGGCTAAATTCATTCACGTATCTCTTGATTATTTTTCAAAAGGTTTAATATTTTATTTAGTAACCGAGTTTGACATTTTTTTTAAAAAGTGGTACTTATATTATTTTTTAGTTCAATGTAGTATCTGTATTTGGTAAAAGTTATATATTACGGTAGTTGAAGGTAACGGTGTTAACATTTTAATTTATAATGTAAGTGAAATAATTCAATTCAAACCAATGAAATCAATGATCCAAAAATTCAACATTTAATTTTAAATTTTACGCTGATTAATTATTAGCTCAATTGGTATAAGCATTATTGTTATTAATATAACAGGAAGTGAGTTTGAGTATGTTGAAGCGCATTATTCTCTTATTTATAGGTTGAAGAGGGGCTATAAGTAATTTTAAATACGTGTAAAATATAATGAGATATGTATGATTTTTTTTATATTTATTGTGACTCAAGTTTCATCATTCATAAATTCTACTCAAATATATTATGATCTAAATATAGATATATTCGGTTCTCAATCCGATTATTTTTATACTAATTAATTATAATTATAATTAATCAGATTTATTTAAATTACAATTGGGATTATTCTTTTACGATGAACCTTAACAAAGTTACAAAGCTGTCAAATATTCTTTTTAACTTCATGTAGATAAGTTTATATAAATATTATATATTATTTTAACTTTTATTTTCTCTAAAAAACAAATAATAACGTCATAATCCCTATTTTTTATAAGAGAAAATTTTAGTAAACTATAAATAAAGTTTTTAAATTCATAAAATATAAATAAAAAATACATAACAATTTTTTTAAAGGTATGTTGAGATAAGTGTTGTGTTTACGTACGATTAGTGAAAAAACAATGATGACGGTGAAATTAGATCTGTAATATAAAGTAAAAAATAAATTAAATACACCGCGCCATACTGCCCATCTAAATCCACACTAAGAATGTTTATAAAAACAACACACCACCAAATACCCAGGGACGAAATCGAGGGAGCTAGCATGGGCCCCGGCCCCCCTAAAATGTAATATTGCTATTTAAGACCTTAGAATTTTTTAAAAATTTTAAATTAGTAAAGGTAAAAGTGTACTTTGGCCCCCCTAAAGTTATAAAAATTCAATTTAATCCTTTACAAATTATAAAGATATAAACTATAAAAAATTAAAATTTTATCCGCCACCCATAAAAAATTGTTCTAGCTTCACCCCTGCTGGAACACCTAGTTTATGACAAAACCAACAACAAAGTGGGGAAAGAAAGTTTCCCAGGCTTTCAAGAAGAGTTGCAGAAAATCGTTGGGGAGAAAGTTCCAAGCTTCCTTCAATCTATTGTGAGTAGAATCAAAAAGGATCGTGGAATAGAGACTGATTTTACCCATGAAGCTATTCAAATTCTGGTTTCTATTGCAATAAAAAAATGGAAGATTGTCCAGTTGAAAAATTGGACTTAGATACATTGAAAAAGTGGGGGGCTACACTTAATAGGGGCAGGGGCGAAGTCAGGGGGCTGGCATGGGCCCCCCCCCAAAATGTAATATTACTATTTATGTCATTAGAATTTTTTAAAATTTTAAATTAGTAAAGGTAAAATTACATTTTGACCGCCCTAAAGTTATAAAAATTTAATTTAATCCTTTACAAATTATAAAGATATAAAATATAAAAAATTAAAATTTTATCCGGCCCCCCTAAAAATTGTTACGCTTACGCCTCTAACTACTAAGTCGAGCCCTCCCCCCTAAAATGTAATATTGCTATTTAGGCCCTTAGAATTTTTAAAAAAATTTAAATTAGTAAAAGGTAAAATTGTACTTTGGCCCCTAAAGTTATAAAATTTAACTTAATCCTTTACAAATTATAAAGATATAAACTATAAAAAATTAAAAATTTATCCGCCCCCTAAAAAATTGTTCTGGCTTCGCCCATTTGGGAATGGAAGGACAAGAAGACAAATATGGAATCAGTGCTCGTCAAGCCATGGCCAGTGAAACTGGATGTGCAGGGCATTCAGCAAGAGTTCCAAGAAATAGCTAAGGCCAATTTAGAACCAGAAGAGGATAAGGAAAGATCGCTCGAAGTTGCATCCAAGTTTGATATATTACAACGACAGCATAAAGAGGTATCTTAAATTTTTACAAATTTAATTACTCAATCTAAGTCTCCCATCTAGCTTTTTAATTTGGTTTTTCAGCGTACTCAAAAATCGTTGGGAACTGTGACCTATTGGTATGCATATTTTTCTTTTAATTTTATGATGACTGAACCTTGAGCTTGCCTTTCTTATATCTTTCTAATTAAATTTCAGGATTACATCGTGAATCATTTAGGTTTATATTTCCAGGATTCCTTCTTGGAGAAATTAAAGAAATAGCTATGACACATGTATATATATAATGCATTGGACATTAGCTGTAACAACCCAAATACGACCCTAACCGGAACGGTGGTTTCGGAACCACGAATCCGAATTAGAAAAAAAAATAAATAAAATACTTTATTTATTTATTTGATGTTTTTGTTAAGTGTTTATGCATGAGTAAAAAGGTCGTAGGAAAATTTAAAAGTTTGGATGTCTAATATTTAATAAAAGGATTAAATTGCTAAAGTGGCAAAAAATTGTAAGCATGAATTAGAAGAGTAAATTAGATTGTTTTTATAATTCAAGGATTTGCATGTCAAATTTCCATCTTTTAGGCTAGTGGACGGCAATGATGATGGGGGAGGATTATTTTTGTATATTATAATGTAAATAATATATTTTATGAATAATAATATATGTATTATATTGTTTAACTAAATAAAGATGAAAAGAAATTGAATTTCTCTTTCCTTCCTTCATCTTTCTCACCGAAATTCTTCAAAGAAAAGAAGGAAATTCCTCCTCCTCATCCGCCATTGCATGCGATTGTAAGGTAAGAAAATTGAGTCTTTGTTTAGTGAATTGCTACAAAATTTGTTGGTGCCTTGAGTTCTATCAAGATCATGTGAATTTTCTTTAAGTTGAGCATGATACATTCGCAATGGAGAGAAAGTGTGAACTGTTATTTTGAGGAAAATAAGATGAATTGAGATAGAGATTTAGAAGAACTAGAGAATGGTAAATTGAAATGGTATGAATGCTATGGAGGTTAGTTCAATTTGAGGATAGGGAAGCTCTCCACATTCGGCCGAATTGTTTTATGGAATGTATAAATATATATAAATATATATTATTTTAACTCAATTATTGAATATATGTCTATGTATAGGTATATGAAGATTCGGGTACATTAAATAGGATATGCGGCCTTGATGAATGTTGGTTTTGATAGTGATGATAGATAGATTTCATGTTAATAATAATTTTTTAATGTTAAAAGAATTGTAATTAGAGTTGGGAAGGATTCACACTAGAGTAATAAGGTATAAAATTTTAAAATTTCATATTAGGATTAAATGAATAAAAAGTAGTGCTAAATTGTAAAGATTTTAAATTCTTGATTGAGGAATGAAAGAGTTGTGTAATTATGTGTTGAATGAGGTTGAATGAAATTTATTTAAATAGATCCTTTTAAATGAATTAGATCAAGGAAGAAAAGACTTGGAAAAGGACCGGGAAAAGCTAAACTAGACAGTAGTGGAAAACCTCAAACGTCATTCTTCGAGGTAAGATTTCAAGCAAACGAGTTAATTAAACCAATTCTTTGTACATTGATAATGTTTAATGGTTATTGGATGATTGAATTAATATTGCCAAATGAGTTGTGGAGATTATTTAACTGTTTGTATTATGCAAGGTAAGTTAAGATCTTTGAATGAGTAGTATGAATTTCGTACCACCTTGAATCGAATGCAAATGTGTATAAACATGTGTATACTCTAAGTGAAGGCAAGAAATGTATTGAAATAAAGACATAGTATGAGGGTAATGTGCTAGATATTTTAGTTACATGGAACATGGCAATATAATTATTTTCATGAATTAATGCATGGGCGATTCTATGCTTAGATGATTGTTGGCTCGATTACATGAATGATTTGGTATTTTTATATGAATTACGAGTTACAAAATGTACTATGAGTACGAAACTATGATTGAGCACTAAGTTTGCAGGTGAATAAGTAACGGCTCTGTGTGAGCGATACGTTACGGGATTTTTGAGTAACGGCTTTGTGTGAGCGATCGTTCTTTGGATTTTGAGTAACTGACTCGTGTGAGCGATACGTTCTATCGATTTTTGGAGTAACTCTCGTGTGAGCGATACGTTCTTGGATTTTTTGAGTAACGGCTCGTGTGAGCGATCGTTACATAGTGATTTTATCGAGGGTACTAATCATGTGAAACACTGTTAAACTTATTTATCAACGTGCGGTATGTGGTTCGCTTTAAAGGACTATGTTATATATGTAAATGGGTATATAGTATCATTGGGAAATAGTGCCTTGGAATTATCTATGAAAGACTAAGTTTCGAATGGTAAGTTTGTATATATAGAAGTGCATTTAATCATACAATATCCATGAATTGATTCTTGAAATCTTGGTTGTTCACTTTGTTGTTTGGTATGTGAATTGCTTATTGAAAATTTTAGTAGAATAAATGTACTTAGTTTAGCAAGTGAAATCTTACTAAGTCGTGAAGCTTACTTTCTTCCGTTGTTTCTAGGATTTGTAGATCACTTTTGGAAGGTTCAACTTAAGCTCGTGGATCAATTAGGAAGCTCATCAAACTATCATCTATTTTGGTACTCCTTATTGATGGATAAATCCTTGATGATTATGGCATGTATAAGCTATTTTGTTTTCTTAGGATTTGTATAAGACGAATCTTTAATGGATGTATGCCATGCGAAAATGGCTAAATTGTGGTACTTGATCTTATGTATGTTCGGTCATGGGGTTAATCCTTTTTGATAGTATAATTAATTATGCGTTTATGCTTGAGATATAACAATATAGCTTGAATGACCTTTCGGTTGGAGTTTTTAATCGTGCAAAGCCGAATGTGGTGATTGTGTATTGTAGTAACTAATTTTTCATGTTAGTAGTATATGTGTAATGAGTTGGTTTATATGTGGGGCTATCTACGAAGTAGGTTTAATTTTGATAATGTGACCTTGTTAAATGAAATTGCTTTTGGGAGTGATAGATAACTTGTTATAATAAGAGAGTAAAGCTTGTACATATTTAGTTAAGGTAATGTAAATGACCTCATGCATAGCAAATGATCTTTATTGAATAATGTTTATGGATTGGGTTTAGTTTAGTAATACCTCTTAACTAAGATCCCATGATGGATCTGATTAGGGTTGTTACATTTGATTGGTATCGAGCTACGGTTTAGTCGATTCTCGGACTAGCGTAGCACGTGAGAGTCTAGCTATACATGCCATAATTTACAATGTGATAGTGTGATGACTTCTGACAGTGAAATGTATTTATTTCTCTTATATAGTAATGGATCCGGATCCGAGCCAAGATAGTGATGATGTCGAGAGTGTGGCTCCTACTCCGCGCAAGGGACTGCGTCGGAAGAGTCTCGACCTCTGCTATTGGCCCAGATGAGAGGTAAAGGTGCCTTCCATAATATGATGAGCGATTGGTTCAGTCATTATTTACGAACCACTCCGGCTGTTCAACCACCCCTGAATCCGAATGTTCCACCTGTAACACCAATGGTACCTCCGATTGCCAATCCTGAGCGAGTAACTAAACCACCTGTTGATCGTATTCGAAAGCATGGAGCTCAAGAATTTAGAGCTGAAGATAATGATGATGCGGAGTGAGCTGAATTTTGGCTCGATAATACTATCCGTGTTTTTGATGAGTTGTCTTGCACACTCGATGAGTGTTTAAAGTGTGCCATATCATTATTGCGAGATTCTGCCTACTACTGGTGGAATACTCTCGTGTCAGTTGTCCCTAAAGAGAAAGTTACATGGGAGTTCTTTCAAGTGGAATTCGCAAGAAATATATAAGCCGCCGCTTTATTGATTTTAAACGCAAAGAGTTCCTCGAGCTCAAACAGGCCACATGATCATGTCGAGTATGAACATAAATTTGTGCGACTTAGTCGCTATGCTCGAAAGTGTGTTTCATCGAAGTCGCTATGTGCTGGAGATTTGAAGATGGCTTAAATGAGAATATAAAACTGTTGGTCAAGATTTTGGGAATTGATGAGTTCGTAGTCTTTGGTTGAACGAGCTTGTAAAGTGAAGAATTGGGAAAGGAAAAGCGAGAAAAGTGAGTCTGAATCCAAAGACATTCGAAAGAGGATGACAAGTAAACTTTCACAGATGCCTACGAAAAAGTTTAAGAATGACGGTGAGACGATTCAAGCCTAACGGGATTTCTATTAGAGAACGACCGCCATGAGTTCTCTGCCACATCGATTACAAGCGTGGGTAATGAGAAATCGGATAAACTGAGTGCATGCAATGCGAGAGCGACATAATGGGAAGTGTTGGGGTAAATCTATTTCTCGTTCCTGTTATAAGTGCGGCTCTCAAGACCACTTTATACGAGATTGTCCGGAGAATGCTGAGAGGTGTGCGGTGCAGAGTGCGAGACCGAGTGGCAATATAGCTCGAGGTAGATCATCTCGTTTTGGGGGTGGTAGAGGCGGTACTCAGAGGGGAGTTTCAGACGTGATTATTCGATCAGATGCCAGGGTACCAGCTAGGGCTTACGCAATCCGTACTAGAGAGGAGGCCTCGTCCCAATATGTCATTACTGGTACTTTCCTTCTCTTGATACTAATGTAATCGCTTTGATTGACCCTACTCAACTCATTCGTATGTGTGTGAAACATTGGTATCTAGTAAAATTTGCCTATCGAGTCTATCGATGTTATGATTCGGGTTTCAAGCCCTCGGGTAAATGTGTGTTAGTCAATAAAGTGTGTAAAACTATCCATTGATGATTCGAGATATGTGTTTCTACCGATCCGATGTTGTTACCGTTCGACGAGTTTGACATTATTCTCGGTATGGATTGGTTAACAATGTATGATGCGTTGGTAAATTGTAGACGAAAGACTATTGAGTTGAGATGCCAAAATAATGATATAATCCGGATTGAGTCTGCGGATTTAATCAGATTACCTAAAGTGATATCGTCGATGTTGGCTTAGAAGTTTTGAGAAAGGGTGGTGAAGCTTATCTTGCTTATGTGATTGATAGCAAGATAACCGAAAAGAATATCGAATCTGCGCTTATATTAGCGAATATTCGATGTGTTTCGAGGAATTACCGGATTGCCACCTATCCGGAGGTAGAACTTGGCATTGAGTTAGTGCGGGGCCACTCCGATCTCGATAGCTCCATATAGAATTGCACCTCTGAAATTAAAAGAATTGAAGGCTCGGTTGCAAGAATTGATTTGATAGAGGTTTTGCCCGACCGAAGTTTCTCTCCACAGGGTGCTTTGTTCTATTTGTGAAGAAGAAAGACGGAACATTAAGAATGTGCATCGATTATCGACAACTCAATAAGGTGACGATTAAGAATAAATATCCATTGCCTCGATAGATGACTTATTTGATCAATTGAAAGGAGCCTCGGTGTTTTCAAAAATTGACTTGAGGTCGGGCTATTATCAATTACGGGTTAGGGAAGCAGACGTGCCGAAAACTGCCTTTCGGACGAGATACGGTCATTATGAATTTTTGGTGATGCCGTTTGGGCTCACTAATGCCCCGCAGATTCATGAATTTGATGAATCGTGTCTTGAATCGTATCTAGATCGGTTTGTGGTCGATTTATAGATGATATATTGATCTATTCGCATAACTAAACCGAAAGACGTTGAACATTTGAGGTTAGTGTTACAAATTTTATGAAAAGTAATCGACGCAAAATTTAGTAAATGTGAGTTTTGGATGAAAGAAGTTAGCTTTTGGGGCATGTCATTTCACCTCCCAGATTCGGTCGACCAAGTAAAATTTCACCATACTTGATTGGAAACTTCCGCGAAATGTTTCGAGGTTCGTAGCTTTACGACTTCTTTGGATATTACAGACGTTTTGAAAGGCTTCTCGATGATAGCAACTCAATTACAAAACTTCTACGAAAGATGTAAAATTTGAATGGACCGATAGGTGTCAAAAGAGTTTTGATTAATTGAAGGCCATATTAACGGAAGCTCCAGTACTCGTTCAGCCAGAGTCGGGAAAGGAATTCGTTATCTATAGTGATGCCTCACTTAATGGGCTCGGATGTGTATTGATGTAGGAGGGTAAAGTGGTAGCTTATGCCTCGAGACAATTAAAACCACACGAGAGGAACTATCTAACACACGACCTTGAATTAGCTGTCATAGTCTTCACTTTGAAGATATGGCGTCACTACCTTTTTGGTGAAAGATGCCATATCTATTCGGATCACAAAAGTCTAAAGTATTTAATGACACAAAAGGATCTAAATCTGAGACAGCGGCGATGGTTAGAATTATTGAAAGACTATGAGCTCGTGATCAATTATCACCCGAAAAAGGCCAATGTGGTAGCCGATGTACTTAGTCGCAAATCATTATTTGCTCTTCATGCAATGAGCGCTGATTTAGCTATTACTGATGATGGGGTGATCATTACAGAATTAAAGGCGAGACCATCATTTGTGTCACAGATCCGAGAAGCCCAGGAGCTTGATGATGATTTAAAGGCAAAAAGGAGTCGTAGTAATTCTAAGGCGAATTCAGATTTTCGAATAGATGCTGAAGGATGTTTACGGTTCAAGAATCGAATGTGTATACCTAAGAAAGCTGATTTAATTCGAATGATTTGTGATGAGGCTCATAGTGGTAGATTGACGGTTCACCCGGGTAGCACAAAGATGTATAACGACTTGAAACAACATTATTGGTGGTACGGTATGAAACGAGACATCTCGGATTATGTATCAAGTGTTTGATATGTCAACAAGTGAAAGTGAGCATCAAGCACCATCGGGACTTCTTCAACCGATTTTGATACCGAGTGGAAATGGGACCGAGTCACCATAGATTTTGTGTCGGGATTGCCTTTGACGCCGAGCAAGAAAGATTCGATCTGGGTTATTGTGGATAGATTAACAAAATCAGCTCACTTCATCCCCGTGCGTACGGATTTTTCACTTGATAAATTGGTCGAATTGTATGTATCTCAGATCGTACGGTTGCACGGGGTACCCATTTCTATTATTTCTGATAGAGACCTAAGGTTTACATCGCGGTTTTGGAAGAATTTACAAGATGCTTTGTGTACTAAACTACACTTTAGTACCGCTTTTCACCCTCAGTCGGATGGACAATCCGAGCGTATTATTCAAATACTCGAGGACATGTTAAGATGTTGCATTCTTGAATTTGAGGGTACGTGGGATCGATATTTGTCTCTGATCAAATTTGCTTATAACAACAGCTTTCAATCGAGCATCAAAATGGCACCTTACGAAGCCTTGTATGGTCGTAAGTGTCGTACTCCATTGTACTGGACCGAATTAGGGGAAAATAAGATCCATGGGGTCGATTTGGTTAAAGAAACTGAGCAGAAAGTGGCAATAATTCGTGATAGTTTGAAAGCGGCATCGGATCGTCAGAAGTCTTATGCTGATTTAAAACGCAAGGACATTGAGTTTCAGATAGGTGATCGAGTGTTCCTAAAAGTATCGCCGTGGAAAAAGCTAATGAGATTTGGTCGAAAAGGGAAGCTGAGTCCGCGATTCATTGGGCCGTATGAAGTTATTGAGCGGATTGGACCGGTAGCGTATAAACTTAGGTTACCTTCTGAGTTGGACAAAATTCACAATGTCTTTCACGTATCGATGCTTCGGCGATACTGATCCGACCCTTCTCATGTGATCACCATTCGAAATTGAAATCCACCAAATTTAACGATAAGGAGGAACCAATTCGTATCTTGACTCGTGAAGTGAAAGAACTGCGACATAAAAAGATACCGTTGGTTAAAGTGTTATGGTGTAAGCACTAATCGAGGAAGCTACTTGGGAAACCGAGGAATCAATGAAAGAACGTTACCTCACCTATTCACGGGTAAGATTTTAGGGACTAAAATTTCTAAAAAGGGGAAGTTGTAACAACCCAAATACGACCCTAATCGAAGCGGTGGTTTGAACCACGAATCCAATTAGAAAATAAAATAAAATAAAATAAAATACTTTATTTATTTATTTGATGTTTTTGTTAAGTGTTTATGCATGAGTAAAAAGGTCGTAGGAAAATTTAAAAGTTTGGATGTTTAATTTAATAAAAGGATTAAATTGCTAAAGTGGCAAAATTGTAAGCATGAATTAGAAGAGTAAATTAGATTGTTTTTATAATTCAAGGATTTGCATGTCAAATTTCCATCTTTTAGGCTAGTGGACGCAATGATGATGGGGAGGATTATTTTTGTATATTATAATGTAAATAATATATTTTATGAATAATAATATATGTATTATATTGTTTAACTAAATAAAGATGAAAAGAAATTGAATTTCTCTTTCCTTCCTTCATCTTTCTCATCGAAATTCTTCAAAGAAAAGAAGGAAATTCCTCCTCCTCATCCGCCATTGCATGCGGTTGTAAGGTAAGAAAATTGAGTCTTTGTTTAGTGAATTGCTACGAAATTTGTTGGTCGCCTTGAGTTCTATCAAGATCATGTGAATTTTCTTTAAGTTGAGCATGATACATTCGGCAATGGAGAGAAAGTGTGAACTGTTATTTTGAGGAAAATAAGATGAATTGAGATAGAGATTTAGAAGAACTAGAGAATGGTAAATTGAAATGGTATGAATGCTATGGAGGTTAGTTCAATTTGAGGATAGGGAAGCTCTCCACATTCGGCCAATTGTTTTATGGAATGTATAAATATATATAAATATATATTATTTTAACTCAATTATTGAATATATGTCTATGTATAGGTATATGAAGATTCGTACATTAAATAGGATATGCGGCCTTGATGAATGTTGGTTTTGATAGTGATGATAGATAGATTTCATGTTAATAATAATTTTTTTAATGTTAAAAGAATTGTAATTAGAGTTGGGAAGGATTCGGCACTAGAGTAATAAGGTATAAAATTTTAAAATTTCATATTAGGATTAAATGAATAAAAAGTAGTGGTAAATTGTAAAGATTTTAAATTCTTGATTGAGGAATGAAAGAGTTGTGTAATTATGTGTTGGATGAGGTTGAATGAAATTTATTTAAATAGATCCTTTTAAATGAATTAGATCAAGGAAGAAAAGACTTGGAAAAGGACCGGGAAAAGCTAAACTAGACGAGTAGCCTAAAACCTCAAACGTCATTCTTGAGGTAAGATTTCAAGCAAACGAGTTAATTAAACCAATTCTTTGTACATTGATAATGTTTAATGGTTATTGGATGATTGAATTAATATTGCCAAATGAGTTGTGGAGATTATTTAACTGCTTGTATTATGCAAGGTAAGTTAAGATCTTTGAATGAGTAGTATGAATTTCGCACCACCTTGAATCAATGCAAATGTGTATAAACATGTGTATACTCTAAGTGAAGGCAAGAAATGTATTCAAATAAAGACATAGTATGAGGTAATGTGCTAGATATTTTAGTTACATGGAACATGGCAATATAATTATTTTCATGAATTAATGCATGGGCGATTCTATGCTTAGATGATTGTTGGCTCGATTACATGAATGATTTGGTATTTTTATATGAATTACGAGTTACAAAATGTACTATGAGTACGAAACTATGATTGAGCACTAAGTTTGCGGTGAATAAGTAACGGCTCTGTGAGCGATATGTTACGGGATTTTGAGTAACGGCTTTGTGTGAGCGATCGTTCTTTGGATTTTGAGTAACGGCTCGTGTGAGCGATACGTTCTTGGATTTTTAGATAACGTTACGTGTGAGCGATACGTTCTTTGGATTTTTTGAGTAACTCTGTGTGAGCGTCGTTACATAGTGATTTTATCGAGGGTACTAATCGTGTGAAACACTTGTTAAACTTATTTATCAACGCAGGTATGTGGTTCGCTTTAAAGGACTATGTTATATATGTAAATGGGTATATAGTATCATTGGGAAATAGTGCCTTGGAATTATGTATGAAAGACTAAGTTTGAATGGTAAGTTTGTATATATAGAAGTGCGTTTAATCATACAATATCCATGAATTGATTCTTGAAATCTTGGTTGTTCACTTTGTTGTTTGGTATGTGAATTGCTTATCGAAAATTTTAGTAGAATAAATGTACTTAGTTTAGCAAGTGAAATCTTACTAAGTCGTGAAGCTTACTTTCTTTCCGTTGTTTCTAGGATTTGTAGATCACTTTTGGAAGGTTCAACTTAAGCTCGTGGATCAATTAGGAAGCTCATCATACTATCATCTATTTTGGTACTCCTTATTGATGGATAAATCCTTGATGATTATGGCATGTATAAGCTATTTTGTTTTCTTAGGATTTGTATAAGACTAATCTTTAATGGATGTATGCCATGCGAAAATGGCTAAATTGTGGTACTTGATCTTATGTATGTTCGGTCATGGGGTTAATCCTTTTGATAGTATAATTAATTATGCGTTTATGCTTGAGATATAACAATATAGCTTGAATGACCTTTCGGTTGGAGTTTTTAATCGTAAAAGTCGAATGTGGTGATTGTGTATTGTAGTAACTAATATTTCATGTTAGTAGTATATGTGTAATGAGTTGGTTTATATGTGGGGCTATCTACGAAGTAGGTTTAATTTTGATAATGTGACCTTGTTAAATGAAATTGCTTTTGGGAGTGATAGATAACTTGTTATAACAAGAGAGTAAAGCTTGTACATATTTAGTTAAGGTAATGTAAATGACCTCATGCATAGCAAATGATCTTTATTGAATAATGTTTATGGATTGGGTTTAGTTTAGTAATACCTCTTAACTAAGATCCGGCGATGGATACAGAATAGGGTTGTTACATTAGCTGACCCAAGTAATATTTGAACATAAGCATCTTGCAATAGACATCACATTAAATCTCAACTAATCATAGACATACCATTCTCATAATTTGTGGTTTACTTTTTTATGTTTATTGTTTCAGTTTTCTGCAAGGTCCCCATCTCTACCCTCTACTTTTAGTGTTCTGGAATTATAGGGGCAAGGGCGAAGCCAGGGGGCAGGCATGGGCCCCGGCCCCCTAAAATGTTAAATTACTATTTTGGCCCTTGGAATTTTTTAAAAAATTTAATTAGTAAAGATAAAATTGCACTTTGGCCCCTTAAAGTTATAAAAATTCAATTTAATCATTTACAAATTATAAAGATATAAACTATAAAAAAAATTAAAATTTTATCCGACCCCCCTAAAAAATTGTTCTGGCTTCGCCCCTGACTGGAACACCTAGTTTATGATAAAGCCAACAACAAAATAGGGAAAGAAAGTTTCTCAAGCTTACAAGAAGAGTTGCAGAAAACCGTTGGAGAGAAAGTTCTAAGCTTCCTTCAATCTATTGTGAGCAGAATCGAAAAGGATTGTAGAATAAAGACTGATTTTACCCATGAAGCTATTCAAATTCTGGTTTCTGCTGCAATAAAAGAGATGGAAGATTGTCCGGTTGAAAAATTGGACTCAGATACATTGAAAAAGTGGGGGGCTGCACTTAATAGGGGCAGGGGCGAAGCCAGGGGGGCTGGCATGGGCCCCGGCTCCTCTAAAATGTAATATTGCTATTTAGGCCCTTAGAATTTTTTAAAAATTTTAAATTACTAAAGGTAAAATTGCACTTTGGCTGCCCTAAAGTTATAAAAATTTAATTTAATCCTTTACAAATTATAAAGATATAAACTATAAAAAATTAAAATTTTATCCGGCCCCCCTAAAAAATTGTTCTGACTTCACCCCTGCAAATACCAGATACTTATCCATATTATAATGCTTAACTTTTCACCTACAAAATCCAAAACTTCCATTAAATTCTGGTAATGATGCTGAAATTTGAGAAAAGATGTTTTCTCCAATCACACACATGTACATATATTTAATCATTTTTAATGGGATAATATATCATTTACTATCGAGTTTAATTTTAATATTCAATTGATACTTAAATTTAATTTTAGTGCTCAATTTGATACTTAAACCAAAAGTTATCATGTAATGTGTGATACTTGTGCTCTTGTAAGAAAATATAGATACTTAAATGAGATATAAAAACACTTAAGTATCAAATTGAATATAAATGATGCAAATCGTGTTTTTTAAAGGATATTTAAGGCTCAATTTTCCTTTTTTTTCTTTTTAAACCCAAAAATGAAATCAAAATGAAAATTAAACATTTACTTCAATTTTTTATTGATTCAAATTCTAACTCAATCTAATTTGATTAAACCATAAAAAGTCAATAATCCAAATTTGTCTAACCCGAGCTCAAAAATAACCCAACAATAAATGATTTGAACTTGAAATGACCTTGAATCACTCAAACTTGAAATAATCCAAACCAACAATGACTTGATCCTCAACTTGAAATGACTCGAACCTCAGTTTCAAATTCAAAATGATACAAACTTTAAATGACACGATTTGGAATCTTGATTGGTAAACTCAAATAATTTTAATACGGAATAACTTGAAATTGAAATAATCCAAATCCTCGATGACTCAAAAAAAAAAGTAAATTTTAAATTAAACCAATTTAAATTTAACTCAATCCAAAACCAACTAAATTCACTCAATTGAGAGTTCTATTTTCCCACTCAACATATATAGTCATATATTATATATATATATATATATATAACTAAATGGTAGCATCTAAATAGTTAAATTATGCTATTAATCTTTTTTATGCCTAAAATTATAGATTTAGTCCATGTTTTTAAGTGGATTATTCTTAGCCACTATATTTTTAAATTTTGAAATTTCGGGCTTAAGGCAAACTGTAATCGTTGAATCTATTAACTGATTTTTTTATAGTAATATGTGGAAATAACAAGCTAGTTAGCTAACACATATACACAATAAAATATTTGACTCATCAAATTTTGAAAATAACAGAATTTAATAATTATTATTTGGTCAAGACTAAAATTTTTAAATTCTAAAAGTACGAGGATAAAAAAATGATCAAATTGTACTGAATCCTCAATTTATGCAAAGAGTTTTGAGCAAATAGGTAGAAAAAATTTGTCTAAATTAGTGTACAAAAGTTTTTCAAATAATTCCAAGAAATATTAAGAGATGACTAAGAAGAACTTGGAGCCATATTTTTGAGATATTATCCAACCACTAAATCAAATATCCATCTTTCAGATAATATAGTTTAACCTAATAATGTACACCCATAACTAAAAAAATTCCCCAAGGTTAAATTATGCTATAAAATCGTAAAAATATTATAGGGGATTATTTTGTTTGCATTTTGCTTTCTCTACTAAAAAAAAGGGTAAATTAATGTTTATTTATTAGATCAAAGAGCAAACTGGTTACAGTTACAGCTAAAAATTAGTCATTGTACATTAGCATAAGTTACAGTTTGGTTATTTCGTTAGTCACTTCAATTTTTAAGAGAAAAGATCGATGTGCCCTTTGATATGATGTATAAGAACTAATTTATTCATTTTTTAAAATAAAAACGATAAAATGTGTCAAGATGATTATCATCATTGGCCCAAACCTGTCTCAAGTTTAGGTCTGGGCCAGATCCTAATGAGCACGCAGGCTTGACCCAAGTATGAAGCTCTTAGGGTAAGTGCACAAGTTGACGAATCAGACTTGGTCACTGTACTGTGAGGTTGCATTTGCATGAGCTCGAAACCATGAAGACACTTGTCTAGACTAGAGTAGAAAACATGCCTATATGCATGGAGCTTATCTAATCTGTCTTATCGATTAAGAGTACCCTATGAATGACACACAGAAAAATACTCAACAAAATGCAGTTGAAGTCTTCTATTATTCACAACAATTATAAAACATTATTCCCAAACTAAATATACATACACATAAGAGCACGAATTAAAATGAAGATAGGATTTTTTCTAAAAATCCGATCAGTTGATGCATTTGTTCATAACAAGTTTAACGATTCGAATTTTAGTGTCTGAAATCAGTGCAAGGTATTGCAAAGGCCTTTAAGGGAACATATTTCCTCAATGTTATCCCCATTCTCTCACTCATATCCAAATCTTCAGGCTTAACCCCGTCAGACAAACTCCAATCAAAGCAATGCAACAACGATCCGAGTGCCATCGGGAGCAGTCGAGACGCTAGTGGCAACCGCCGGGCACATCCGACGACCGGACCCAAAAGGAATAAACTCGAAATGGTGACCCTTATAATCTATTGTATTCGGCTCCAAGAACCGTTCTGGTCTGAACTCCGACGGGTTTTCCCACGTTTCTGGGTCTCGTCCGATGGCCCAAACGTTCACCAAAACTTGGGTTTCTTTAGGGATATGGTAACCCAACATCTTACAAGAGTCCATAGCCATGTGAGGCACTAAGAAAGGGAGTGGTGGGTGAAGTCTTAGGGTTTCTTTGATTATTGCTTTGAGATATGGTAGGTTTTCAATGTCTTTTTCTTCAAGGCTCCTCCCATGGTAGCCTAAATGGTTCCTCAATTCAGCTTGGACTGTTTTTAATGTTCTTGGATTGTGTAGAAGCTCAGCCATTGCCCATTCTATAGTGCTTGTTGTTGTATCAGTTCCTGCAGTGAACATCTCCTGGCATATACCATAAAAAAATTAAAAAGTTTAGGGGGCAAAAGGAAAAATTTTGTTTAAGAAAAGATTTATTTGATATTGATAAGGACTAAAAGTGTTATTATTCCAATCAACTAGTGCGCAGCATATATATATATAAAACTTAACCTACAATCAGTTTTGTCCCATGCGAAGGGAGGGGTAGGGAGTCGTCGTTGGCCCCTCCAAAAAAATTGCTTATGTAATCCCTTTAATTTTTAGGAAATCACATGTTAGTATGAAGATAAAATTATATTTTGCCTCCCAAAAAAAGTTTATTCATTTTAGCCCCTAAAATAATTTCCTAGCTTCCCCCTCTACATATATATTATGAAAGAAAAATAGTATTAAAAGGAGTCAATTAGTGTTAACTTACAAAAACAATAACATTGATGGTTCGAGAGGAAAATTTAGAAGGTTCTTCTAAGCCATCACCACGAAACTCCAAAAGAACATCCAAAAAGTCCTTTCTTTTCCCTTCATTTTCTCCATTTCCAATGCTTTTCATCCTTTCTTTAATGAATCCTCCGGCAATTTCAAATGCTTTTTTAACATGAAATTGGGTTTTCCTCCTTATACCTTGCGGGTCGACCCGTTTTAGAACAGGTAAAAAATCTGCGACATTTGGTTTACCGGCTAACTCCATCACTTTCCCTGCATGGAAAAAAAATTTCGCACCTTTTTCCGATTTATGATCCAATAAATCTTTCGAGAACATGAGGTTTCCTATCAAGTTGAACGCCATATAGAAAACGAACCGCCCCACGTCAATTGGGTTCGTGCCATTTGCACCTGCATCTTGTACGGATTGCAACATTTGATCGATGCACCGTCTTCGAACTCCTCGCATGGCATCGAGACGGCTTGTCACGAAAAATTCTGTGGTACACAATCGTCGCAGCATCCGCCAGTGTGGGCCGTACTGGGATGTTATAAGGGATCCCTCATGGCCGAAATCTCCTTTCATGGCTTCGTAAATCTTCCTGCCTGCTAACACCATGTCATGGTTCTTGAACATCTCACGAGCCACCTCGTTGGACGAGATGACCACGGTGCTCATTGAACCTAACCATAACGTCATTATGGGTCCATGTCGACGAGCCAACTTGGCAAAAGACACATGAGGTGGCGCCAACCCTAATTGAAATATATTGCCAACTACCGGCCACCATGTTGGTCCAGGTGGAAGTTGACCTAGCTCTTCCAATCGCCGGTGGCACCGCTCTGTCGTTATGGCCCATGCAACCCATAGCAAAAGTGCTATACTTAACCCTAAAATTTCAAACTCCATTGTACATATGCAAATGTGTATATATATGTATGTATATATATATATTTGTTTAGATCATATAACAATGGTTTCTCATATTAGGGTAAGCACTCTTTATAAAAGCTTGTAGATTTAATTAGATGACAAAATCATGCAGGGACGTAGGATGGGAAACTTTTTGAGAGGAATCTTCATTGCAAAATTATTTAAAAAATAATAATATTTTGGAGTTAATTAATTAATTTATTACATTCCAAGTTGAAAGAAAACAAGAACGCATAATCTTGATTTGGTACCAGGGATTTAAATTGCGGTCGTTTTTTTGGTTACATTTATCGCGGTTATAACTGCTATTATGGTCACTACTGGTATCGCGTCCTTAATTTTAAAAGGAAAACATAATAGCGGATAATAGCGGTTTGGGCTTTTAAAAGACGATCCGCTACCGCTATATAACGCCGCTATTTCGTAACGGACCGCTATTTAAATCCTTTTGGGACCTCTTTTAAAATTCTAAAATTTAATTTTGGTCTAATTCTGATTTTAGTCCTCCACTATTTTAAATTTAATTTCACTATTGTAATTTGACGTAATTTGATAATATTTCTAGTCGTTGCTATTAAGTAATAACGTTGAACTTTTATTAAATTATAGAAATAAACGGATTAAATTCTAAATTTTAGCATAATAGAGTAGCTAAAACTATGATTAAAATGTTAAATTCTCACCCAAAAATCATGTTCATTATCAATGAATAAGAATGGAATAAAGAAAAACTTTGTTTTATTGGTGCCCCAATTCATAAAAGTTAAAATTTTAAAAATATTAAATACATTACCTTGATATATTAAAATAATTTGACAAAGAAATTACATGCGAATCTGATAGTGCAAATCTTAACAACTTTATGATAAAATTTAATAATAATATTAAATGTAATAATATTGATTTAATGTCTTGATTGGCATAAGCATTATTATCAGTGTAGAATGACGTAGATTTGAGTGCGCTGAACTGCATTATCTTCTTATTTATAAGTTAAGAAAGGGCTGTAAATAATTTTAGATAGAGCAGATACAATCAAAACTAAACCCAATAAACCATTGGTGTCAATTAAATCAACCATCATATTTTTGTAAAAAAAATTGCTTGATTTCTGTAAGGTAATTAATTTAAGTTTTTATAAAATTAATTTTTCTCTTTTGAAAAAGAAGGATATAAATTTATTTGTGGTCCTTAATTTTAATTTTTTAAAACCATATAAATTTGTTTGTGGTCCTTAATTTTATTTTTTAAATTATATAAATTCATTTGTGGTCCTTAAATTTACCAATAAATACTTTTTAATGAATATTTAGTAATAAATCTATTTTATTTACATTCAATTATGCAATATTAATATAAATAATTGTAAAATGGAAGCATGGGCGAATCTAGGGGGCTTGGCATGGGCCCCAGCCCCCTTAAAATATAAAATTATATTTAGGCCCTTATAATTTTTAAAATTTTGAATTAGTAAAAGTAAAATTACACTTTGGCCCCTAAAATTATAAAAATTTGATTTAATCCTTTACAAATTATAAAGATATAAACTATAAAAAATTAAAATTTCATCCTGCCCCTAAAAAAATTTTCTGACTTTGCCCCTCAATGGAAGTACAATGACTTGTGCAACAAATCGAGGAAGACTAATTAATTAATTTTAAATAAATTACATAAGAGAAAAAATAATAGAGAAATGAAATTGATTGAGAGTGACATACGGATAAAATCAATGGAAGGGCCGACAGGTGTGTATAAAAAATTAATTTTAATTTTATAAAAGAAAAGCTGATTTTGATTAAAATTAAAATATGTCCTCAATAATTGTACTCTGTTAAAGTTTAAAAATAATTTATGTGTTTCAAAATTAAAATTTTCAATTGGATGATTCACATTGTTAAATTTTATTTTAAATTTATTTAAATGAAAATAAAAGCTTTAATTTTAATAAATTTACATGAAAATAGGATTTTTTTTCCTATTGAATTTAACATTGTCTTCTTTCTTTGATAAAAGTTAGGTTGTATTTTGGTCTTTTAAAATTTATGAACTTCTAAATTATTATATAGTAAAATTATACTTTAACTCCTAAAAATGATAAAATTTTGATTGAGTCCTTTAAAATTAAAAAGATATAAGCTATCAAAATGGTAAAATTACATGTTAATTATCATAAAATATATAATTTAATTTCGTCCCCAGAAAAATTTTCTAATTTCACATTTGCCCCATATGGTGTGAACTGCTCTTGTTGTGCTATTCAACATCTTGTGTAACTTAATTATTATAACACAATTGGATATCCTTTAAATAAGGTTTCGAGATTGAATTATGTGGATGAAGAAAACAACATTTAGTGTACTTCTCCCATTGTCCAACCCAATCATCTTTATTAACTCTTGTAAAAATATACAATTTAATTCTACCTCTAAGAAAATTTTTTGATTTCACCCTAACCCCATATTGTGTGAACTACTCCCGTTGTGCTATTCAACATCTTGTGTAACTTAATTATTATAACACATTCGATATCCTTTAAATAAGGTTTCGAGTTCAAATCATGTGGACGAAGAAAACAACATTTTAGAGCACTTCTCCCAGTGTCCAACCCAACTCAACTTCGAATTTAATTGAAACTGAATATAACTTAAAAACTTTTGACCCAAAAATATATAAGGTAAACTACACTAGTAGTCACCTAACTATCAGTACTTTTTTTTGGTCACCCAATTATGAAAAGTTATAAAATGATCACCTAACTATAAGGAAATTTATTTTTTTGGTCACCTAACTATAAAAAGTTACAAAATAATCACCCGAACTACTCAATTTTATCTTTTTCGGTCACCAACCAACTAATCATGTAAAAATAGAAATACCCAAAAATCCAAGATATTTGGGTGACCAAAAAAGACAATATTGAATAGTTGAGTGACCATTTTGTAACTTTTCATAGTTAGGTGACAAAAAAAATTAATAAATGACGACTATTTAATTACTTTTCATAATTAAATAAAAAAATTTATTAATAATTAGATGACTACAAATATAATTTATTGAAATATATATTAGGTGATATATTCTATTTTATGCATTGATTGAGCTTACATAAGCTTTTGGTCATATGTTTTATTTCGGTCCCCATACTTAAAATATTATTTGCAAAAAATGATATTTTAAGATTTAGATAATATAATTAAATATCAATTTTTTTCTTATCTTAAAATAAAGTTGAAAGAAATCATGTTATATATATGTGATTAATTACACTAGACATCTTTAAATTTTAAAATGTTGTAACCGAGATATAAGATATTAATATCGTATCAATCAAGTCCTTTTGTCAACTTAATTTTTAGTTTGGATGTTGAATAATTTGGATCTAATGTGAAACAATTTAGAACTTGTGGATCAAATTATAATACACATCTTTTACCCACGGCATGTATAGCTTGGATATAATGTATTAAAAGAAAAAGAAAAACCCCTTCTAACTTTTGATGACATTGTTTTCAAATAGGGGCGAAGTCAATACATTTTTTTAAGGGAGACTAAAATTAAATTGTAATTTTTACAATAGTAAAAATGTAATTTTTAAAAGATTAAATCAAAGTTTTATCATTTTTAGGGGGTCAAAGTACAGTTTTACCTTTGCTTGCTCAAACCTGACCCAAATATATATATTTTTTTATCTAGACAGATCAGACCAAACTCAAATTTTAACATTTTTATCCAAACTGAATTTAAGTAAAATTTTAAGCCTATTATTCAGGCCAGGCTAAACCCAAATCTAAAATTCTGTTGAACCCTAACCCGAACCCGGCCCATCATCACCTCTTCACCAGCCTAATCCCCAACAATAATTTTTTAATTTTCATCTATGAATCCTGAATTGAACACTTTCCTTTCTTCCTTCAAGGGGTAAAGATTTTTTTTTCTTTAAACAAATTTGTCTTTATTTGTGGAATTGCAGTAAAAGTAAACTTTCACGGGTTAACATTTTGTGCTTATTCCTATAATTTTTTAATAAAATAAATAAAATAATAAATTATTGAAATATAAAATATTTTTGTGCTATGTGAAAATAAACAATAACAAGATTAATAAAAATATAGGGACTAAAATTTAAATTTTTAAAATACAAAGACTTATGGTATATTTCAACCTCATGTATCAAAATATTAATAATGAGTTATAATAAATTATTTATATATTGTATTATAATTTAAATTGATATATTTCATATATCATAATTTTAATTAATTTTAATATCATTTAAATATATATTATTTACTTTACAACATTATGTCTAAAATAAATATTTTATCTACTCAAAGGTGTTTTTTAACAACAATGCTAAACATTAAAATTTTAAACCATACTTTTTAATAGCAATGAAAAACTAGTTGATATCAAATCCTAAATTCGATCCATAAACACCCTCCCATCCGCCTCTGCCTCCGCCTCCCCCTCCCCTTATTAAAAATAATTAAGATTTTTCAGCCCTTAAATAATTAAAGTATAAATTTATATATGGTAAATTAGAATCCCCCCAAATTTTTTTTATTTAGTCCTTTCAAAAATGAGAAAATCATAAACTAATACATGATAAAATTATAATTTGATCTCTAAAAAGATTACCATTAAATTTCGACCCCTTCTAAAAAATTTCTAGATTCCCCCTACTTAGATACTATTAGAGGTTAACTGTTCAAATAGAGAGGATAAAAGCAAAACTTTTTGAGAATACTCAAATAAGAGCTTTTCACACGCTTCAACCAGTTTGTAGTATAAAATTAAGTAAATGATGATATGTTTAGAATAAAACACATGGCAGAACTTATTCAAAAAGAAAGAGAAGATAAATAAAAAATAAATTGAGACTTGATAAGTGATATTTGAGAAGCCCTTATTTGATTGTTTTGAAAGGTTTAATCCTTATACAAGCGATTCATAAAAAGTTCGGTCCTATTTTGAACATTTAGCCTACTCTAGAAGACCAGTTATTAAATGTATATTTGTATTCTATCATTAAAAGTATAGAGGAACCATTGGGTTTTCCAAGGCATCAGATTCTTACCGATTATTTTCCATCTTCTTGCTCCGAGCTGATTCCCCGATTGAATCTGAAAGGCGAAAGTATTCTACATCATCCTTCTATCCGTATTGAATTCCACCATTTCCAAACCTCTTAACAAGAACAAAGGCTCCGTCAATGGTTTTGAGTTTTTAAACTAGCAAAAAAAAATTTTGCTAAAAAATATAAGCCCAAAAATGAGCATAAGTAAAAAAAAAAAAAAAAAAGTACCTGTTTTTAAACGAGCCGAACCTCAAATAAAATTTTCGGCTTAAACCCGGCTCAATTTTTTTTTATCTAGGTAGATCAAAACTCAAGTTTTAGCATTTTTATTCAAACTAAGTTTGAATAAAATTTTAAACCCATAATTTGAGCCAAGCTGAGCTCAAACCTAAAATTCTAGAGTCCTAGCCCGAACTAAGCCCATGATCATCTCTTCACCAGCCTAATCCCCAACAATAATTTTTTAATTTTCATCTATGAATCCTGAACTGAACACTTTCCTTTCTTCCTTCAAGAGGTTAAGATTTTTTTTTTCTTTAAACAAATTTGTCTAAATTTATAATATTTTGTTTTTCTCCTATTCTTTTATTTATTTGTATTTTATATTATATAAAATTAAATATATTATATTACATTATAAATATTAAAAATGTTAATTTTTTATATTTAAAATTAATAGAAAGAAATATAATAGTAGTAAAATATATAAGTACTAAATATTAAATAGAAATGACATATTTTTAAATATGTTTCATATTATTTAACAACTAACTTAGAATAACGGAAAGATACTCAATTAAAGCTCTAAGAAGTTTAGGGACTAATTTAAAATCCACGCAATAGATTATAGGCGTTAAGTGAAATTAACCCAATTATTTTTTTTTTAAATTACGGCCTATCTACACTACGCGGCCGAGATTTTTACGTGCCGAAGTACTCTATAAGGCCCATTCAATGATTGGGTAATTTCGTAATTTAATAAACAAGTTTTTGTTCGTAACTCTTAACTATATAAATAAAAACAACGTTGATAGGGTTTCTAGGGTTTGCATGGTTAAAAGAAAACAGGTAACAGAGAGTAGCAGCGATGGTACCCAAGTACGCTTCTCCCTTCTTCTATTCCTTTGATTTCAATTAAATTTCTTTATATATACCATGAATTTAATGATCTGTTCTTGAAATATTGTTTCTTTATTTTGGTTTTTTTGGGGAAAAAATGGATCTGCCTTTCATTTCATTCCATTTCGGCCTGAAATCTGAAAATATGATTAATTTTTTGGTTTTTTAGGTTATATTTACATGTACTTTCAATTTTAACCGGTTTTGTGTTTAAATTTCGTCTTTGAAATTTTACACTTTCAATCGATCAACTGTACATAGGATTTGATTAATGAAGCTAATAGTTGTGAATTAACGAAAGGGAAAGGTTTTAATGCCTGCTGTAATTTGATTGATTGGAACACTATATGGTGTTTAAGGCAATCGATTATCTATAAACTTTCTTGCATAATGCCAAAATTTGGATTTTGAATTTCTCAAACCCTACACTTATTTTTTTATGTTGGCATGTTAGGACGGAGCTTTGTCGGTTTAGTGGTGCCAAGATATACCCAGGAAAAGGCATCAGATTTAACCGTTCTGATTCTCAGGTAAATTTCTATCCAATTCTATATTGAAGTGGTTGATATTCGGATATTCTTGCTGATTGTTAACTACCTTTTGCATGGACTTGTGAAGGTCTTCCTTTTTTCAAACTCAAAATGCAAGAGGTACTTCCACAACCGTTTGAAGCCATCAAAATTTACATGGACAGCCATGTATAGGAAGCAACATAAGAAGGTTAGTGTCGGCTTTGTGAACCCAATTTCATTTTGGTTTCAGAATTGCATCTTGGTTCCAAGTAAAATTATTTTTTACTCAATAGTCGGCTTTTATTACTATCATGAACGTTATTTTATTCCAATCACTTATCCAATAAAAGTTATATTAGTTTTAATAATAGTGATCATACGTACATGTAGGACATTGCTCAAGAGGCCGTTAAGAAGAGGAGACGTGCTACGAAGAAGCCATACTCCAGATCCATCGTCGGTGCCACCTTAGAGGTTATCAAATTCGATAAAGTTGACATGAAAAAAATATTGATTTGTTTTAAACCATACATGAAATGAAGAGTGGAAGCAATGAATCACGTAAATGAACTTTTTTTTCGTCTTTTTGTTAATCACATAGACCCAACTTGCAAGCTTTCTCTAACCAACGAATTCATTTGTTTTTCCTGCTTTACTCTTCGGCGGCGGCGGCCTTTTCTCTGTCTTCTCTTCACCGATATAGATACATGAAACCTGTAAGTATTCCCAAGTCTACTAATTCGCTATCATATCCTTCTTTATAATTTTTCTGCTGTTCTGAATTGGGAAATCTGAGTTAAATTTCTCAGATCCGAACGAGAAGATGGGTTGTGGCATGGCAGAATTCAAGCTCCGGTACCGACTAGAATCATTAATAATACATGACGAGGAGTTTATATATCAAGTCATCCGTGCCAGAAATAGTGGAAATTTATGATGATCCAACCAAAAGAGGGATAAATAATGTAAGTCTCTTAATCCAACTTACTAATTCATATTCAATTTATGGCTCATGAGCCGTTTGAGTTAAGTATTACTGACCTAATCAAGTATTACTTTTTTTTTCCCACTCCAATGGAAGGTAAAAGTTACTGCAACCGATGATCTAACTCGTGAAGGAGTACAATCTAAATTCCGTGATTTGGAGAACAAACTTTATGACAAAGGCAACGACAAAGTGGAATGCAAAGATTTCCCAGGCTTGGAACAGGCATTGAAGAACACTGCTTGGGGGAAATTCCAGAGTACCTCAAATCTATTGCAATCCAAATCGAAAAAGATCGTGGAAAGACTACTGATGTTTTTCATATCGCCATTCAAGTTCTGGTCTGCGCTGCGATCAAAGAGAGAAAGATTTCTCGGTTGGGGATTTGGATTGGGATATCTTGAAAAGTGGCGCGCCACACTTAATTGCGCTGAGAAATTTGGTTTTCAAGTGGGATTTGCTGATAATCTGTTGAAGAAGCATTTGCTCGCCTATTTTGCTGCTCAAAATATTCCCAAATCGACTGCAAAAAAGTAGCTACGCAAGAGCAAATGGTTGTGTTGTTGTTGGCTTGCTGCTATGTATACAATAGTTTTGGCTTTAATGTGTTTGCCCTTAGACTCTGGATTTCTATATGAAGTTTATTTTTTGAGATCAATATTATGTTTGTTGATTAAAAAGTTTAAGCACCAAATAAATTAAGGATTGAATTTAAGTTATAAATTTTGTTTAGTATAATAATTAAAATTAAATACTAAATAGGGTACAAGATTGAATTCATCAATTTCTTAAAATTAATTTAATTTATGTTTAATTATGAGGTCTAAGCTCAATTTTGAGTTTGAATTAAAATATTCAATATTAAAATTAAACTTTAGTTAACTTCACGAGTTATCTGTGTCAAATATTAGTAGGTTTGAATTTGATTTTTTCGTGTCTCTATTTTAGAATTTTTTTAATTTTATTTTTAATAAAAATATTATAATTTTAAAAAATTTAAAATTCTTAAAAAGTTTCAATAATTTTATAATTTCTATTCATTATTGAACAATTTTAATGATATTCACAATTTTAACAATTTTCAATATTTTTATAATTTTATATTTTTAAATAATCATACAATTTTAATGATTTAAAAAATTAATAATTTTATAAATTATAATCATACTGTTCATTAACTTCATCCGTCAGGTTATTTCCTTAATCACTTCAATTTTTAACAGAAAAGATCGGTGTGCTATTTGATATGATGAATAAGAACTAATTTGTTCATTTTTAAATAAAAACGATAATATGTGTCAAGATGATTATCATCATTGGCCCAAACTCGTCTCAACTTTGGGTCTAGGCGAAATCCTAATGAGCTCGCAGGCTTGACCCAAGTACGAAGCTCATGGGGTAAGTGCGCAAGTTGACGAATCAGACTTGGTCACCGTACTGCGAGGTTGCATTTGCATGAGCTCGAAACCATGAAGACACTTGTCTAGACTAGAGTAGGAAACATGTTTATATGCATGGAGCCTACCTAATCTGTCTTATCAATGAAGAGTACCCTATGAATGACACACAGAAAAATACTCAACAAAATGCAGTTGAAGTCTTCTATTATTCACAACAATTATAAAACATTATTCCCAAACTAAATATTCATACACATAAGAGCATAAATTAAAATGAAGATAGGAGTTTTTCTAAAAATTCGATCAGTTGATGCAGTTATTCATAACAAGTTTAACGATTCGAATTTTAGTGTCTGAAATCAATGCAAGGTATTGTTAGGGCCTTTAAGGGAACATATTTCCTCAACGTTATCCCCATTCTCTCACTCATATCCAAATCTTCAGGCTTAACCCCGTCAGCCAAACTCTAATCAAAGCAATGCAACAACGACTTGAGTGCCATTGAGAGCAGTCGAGACGCGAGTGGCACCACCGGGCACATCCGACGACCGGACCCGAAAGGAATAAACTCGAAATGGTGACCCTTATAATCCATAGTATTCGGCTCCAAGAACCGTTCCGGTCTGAACTCCGACGAGTTTTCCCAGGTTTTCAGGTCTCATCTGATGGCCCAAACGTTCACCAAAACTTGGGTTTCTTTAGGGATATGGTAACCCAACATCTTACAAGAGTCCATAGCCATGTGACGGACTAAGAAAGGGAGTGGTGGGTGAAGTCTTAGGGTTTCTTTGATTATTTCTTTGAGATATTGTAGGTTTTCAATGTCTTTTTCTTCAAGGCTCCTCCCATGGTAGCCTAAATGGTTCCTCAATTCAGCTTGGACTGTTTTTAATATCCTTGGATTGTGTAGAAGGTCAGCCATTGCCCATTCTATAGTGCTTGTTGTTGTATCAGTTCCTGCAGTGAACATCTCCTGGCATATACCATAAAAAAATTAAAAAGTTTAGGGGGCAAAAGGAAAAATTTTATGTTCTATCTGCTACTACTATTGGTATTGCGTTTCATCATTTGGTGTTATTCTCAATGATGATTGCTTGTCAAATATTTTTTGATTGTTACATATTTTCGATTTCATGTTGGTTTATTCATTTATCCATTGTATCCTTCAATGTTCTTGGGTCTAGTGAATCATGAAAACCTGTCATCCTCTGAAATTTGGCAATATATATGTAGGTGCTGAGGTTAAAAGTGGACAGAGCTTTGAGGTTGAATTAGAGGATGATGGCAGTAGGATTTTGCATGTTTCACAGGTTATTAAGGAACTCTGATTTCATAATGAAAAAATTGCCCTTTTAGCCGTATGAAAAGTTAATAATTTAATCTAAGCTTTTTTTAACACAATTTTTTTAGCATTCGCCCTTCCAGAATTTTATAATTTTATCTTGCCCCTAACAAAATTTCTGGCTTTGGATCATTTATTTATGGCTCAATTAAGTAAATTTCAGGAATTCATCACAGAACTCCAGTAAAGAAGGTATGATATATACATACAATATTAGTAGATAGAAGTGTTCATAGGCTAAGTTAAGCCTACGTATGATATGAACACATTTTATTCTTATTTAAGCTAGGTAACCTGACCGATGAAATTAATGAACGGTAACGATTTCTCCAAATAGCAATTGATAACTTGAATTCCGAAAATAGTATAACTTATAAATGTGATTACTTTTCAAATCTAAGAATTTATTGAACGGTTGTTTAGTAATGGATTTGAGATTTCATGTTTTTTTTTAGTTTCACTTTTATGAAGAATTAGTATTATAATTAAACTTATTGATTTGAAGAATGGAGTTTATGATGACGAAAACAACAACAAAGTGGAGTTCAAACATTTCCAAGGCTTGGAACAAGCATTAAACAACACTGCTCGGGGGAAATTTCCGGACTATCTCGAACCTATCGCAATATGTATTGAAAATATTCGAAGAAAAAAAGCTACTGAGATACTTGAAATCGGAACTCAAATTCTGGTTTGCGCTGCCATCGAAGAGATCCTTAATCAAAGGTTGTTTTGCAGTTGCAGACTTGCTGCAAAATCTTCAGTAAAATCACCATTAGAGAATGGTTTTTAATTTGTTTTGTCATTGACTTTGGGTTTTCTATGGTTTTCAATATAATTGTATTAGAGATTAAGATTAAATTGCTCGAGTTGGTTTGATTAGGTTATTTTATCCAATAATTTAAATAAAAATTTTGAATAATTTAACGGTTATTTTAGAACTTTTTAAAATTAAGTTATCAAAACGTAAATTTACTAATAGACGAAAAGATAAGCACCAATAACAGTTGTTTGATGCTGAGTTTGTTGAGATGGAAAGTGTCTAGGCAGGTGAGGAGCCAGCACCGACCCCCTAAAATAAAAATTTAACTTTTAATCCATTTATAATTTATAAAATTTTATCATATTTTGATTTGATTTTTAGAGATTTATGATGGAACCGATGTATTTTTTTTCGTTTGTTTTAACTTTTTTTTTTCAACTTTTTTTGTCAAGCACTTTTTTTTTAAAAATTATCAGTGTTAAGGCCGCACCACAAAAAAAATAATTTTTTCTTGTATTTTATTTCTATTATGTAAATAAAAATACAAATATTCTTTAAAAATTTATACCGATGCCGCCAATATGTCAGGCGACACCATTCAAAAAAGTACTTTTTTTTAAAACCGTAGTGCCGCCAACCAATCAAGCGACACCTACTGTTGCAGTAAAAAATACCTTATTTTCGTAAATAATCTAGATTCAATATCATTTTCATAATTAATTATTATTTTTATAATAAAAACCCTTTAAATTTTATTAAAATTATACAAATATAACTAATATTTATAAAAATATTATTTTTTAAATCATTAAAATATTGAAAATTATAAAAATATTTACATTGTTATTAAAAACATAAATTAGGAAGAAATTGAAAAATTATTATGCCAAGATAACCTACTTGTTCCCGAGTGGAGACATGAACTTTCAAGGGGGAGAGTTCTCAAGTGAGAACCCCTTGATGTCAAATGCAAGCATAGATGAGAACTACTTGTTCCTGAGTGGAGACCTGAATAGTTTGCATATATTCGAACAAGAAATCCATGCATGGTTTTATAGGAAAAGAGACGGGGTGGCTTTCCGTACTACCACAGGTCTGTAAGTTCGTTAATTTAGTTAAACTGTTTTACAACCTTGCCACAACAAGGACACAACAAGGACATACAGCAATTCAAAAGAAAAGCAAAAAAATATTGTCACCAGGTTAGTTAAGTCCAGTTACATTGTTACCAGGTTGAGTATAAATCTCTCTTTTTAGTTATTTAACAAAGCCTAATTCAAGAAACTCTCCTTTTTTTTTTTTTGTTGGTGAAATCAATAAACTCTTTTTAATTTTCTGTTGTTCTTGATTGGGTTCTTTTTCTTGACCAAGGGCTAGCAAAAAAGGAAGCAAAATGAAGCTACTATCATGGCAGATCCTCAAGACATTGTTGATTCGTTGTCATATCTTGAAGATTTCAATGAGATTGCAGACTTATCATGGTATGAGAGCTTGACACCAGCAACCAATCAGAATGAAAAGAACAAAGAACTGTTCAATGATAATCAGATAAGCGATCCGTTATCGCGTATAGGCATGACAAGACGCGTTGAAAATGTCGACAAATCGAAAGCTAAAAAAAGAGGCACAGAGGAACAGTGCAACTCCCAACAATGCGGAAAAATAGAAAATTTACCAAGGAAGAGATTGCCGAAAAGAAAACTGGGCCGCAAATAAGGTTGCTATACAAAGGTCGGATTGCCGCAAATAATTATTAAATTATTGTTTATATATATCGTAGTAGATGATCCAAAAAATCCTTGTATCGACAATGTAAATATGTTTGTTTCTTTTAACACCTATTTTGTGTGTATATTTTGAGAATGGAAGGACAAAAAGACAGATATGAAATTAGTGCTCGTCAAGCTATGGCCAGTGCAACCGAATGTGTAGGGCATTCAGCAAGAGTTCCAAATAGCTAAAGCCAATTTTAAATAGTGTTTGATATCTTTCAGCAAGGCATCGATAGTCATAAAATATAAGATTTGAATATCCATTCCCATGTGAAATATCAATATTGATTATTTAGTCAAAACAATTCTTTCTTAACAAAACATCCGCAAACCCCACCTCAAAACTGAGTTCCTTGCCCCTATTAAGTGTAGCCCCCACTTTTTCAATTTATTTAAGTCCAATTTTTCAACTAGACAATCTTCCATCCTTTTTATTTGAATAGCTTCATAGGTAAAATTAGTCTCTATTCCACAATCCTTTTTGATTCTGCTTTCAATAGATTAAAGGAAGCTAGAAACTTTTTCCCCAACGAGTTTTTGCAACTCTTCTTGTAAGCCTGTGAAACTTTTTTTCCCCACTTTGTTGTTGGCTTTATCATAAACTAGATATTCCGAACACTAAAAGCAGAAAGTAGATATGGGGACCTTGCAGAAAACTGAAACAATAAACATAGAAAAGTAAACCATAAATTATGAGAATGATATGTGTATGATTACTTGAGATTTAATGTAATGTCTATTTCAAGATGCTTATGTTCAAATAATACAAGTCAACTAATGTCCAATGCATTATATATATATACATGTGTCATACCTGTTTCTTTAATTTATCCAAGAAAGAATCCTGGAAATATAAACCTAAATAATTCACGATGTAATCTTGAAATTTAATTAGAAAGATTAAGAAAAACAAGCTTAAGGTTCAGTCATCATAAAATTATGCATACCAATAGGTTAATGTTTCCAGCGGTTTTTGAGTGCTGAAAAACCAAATTGAGTAATTAAATTTGTAAAAATTTAACATACCTAATTTCGCTGTCATTGTAATATATCAAACTTGAATGCTACTTCAAGCTATCTTTCCTTATCCTTTTTTGGTTCTAAATTGGCCTTAACTATTTCTTGGAACTCTTGCTCAATACCCTGCACATCCGGTTGCACTGGCCATGACTTAACGAGCACTAATTTCATATCTATCTTATTGTCCTTCCATTCCCAAAATATACACACAAAATAGGTATTAAAAGAAACAAACATATTTACAATGTCGATACAAGAAATTTTTAAATCATCTACTACGATATATATATAAACAATAATTATTAAATTAAATTAAGAGAATTTATTTGTTCTATCTGTCTGTCAATCCGACCTCTATATAGCAACCTTATTTGCGGCCCAATTTTCTTTTCGACAATCACTTCCTTAATAAATTTTCAATTTTTTCGCATTGCTGATTGTTGAGAGTTGCACTGTTCCTCTGTGCCTTTTTTTTAGCTTTTGATTTGTCGAGCTCTTCAACGCATCTTGACATGCCTATACGCGATATTGGATCGTTTATCTAATTATCATTGAACAATTTTTCATTCTCTCCATTCTGAAAGTACTAATTGGTTGCTGGTATCAAGCTCTCATACCATGACGAGTCAACAATCTCATCGAAATATTCAAGATATGACAACAAATCAACAATGTCATGAGGATCTGCCATGATAGCAGCTTCGCTTTGCTTCACTTTTTGCCAGCCCTTGGTCAAGAAACAAGAAAAAGAACCCAATCAAGAACAACAGAAAATTTTGAAGGATAAAGAGAATTTCTTGAATTAAGCTTTGTTAGATAACTAAAAAGAGAGATTTATACTTAACCTGGTGACAATGTAACTGAACTTAACTAATCAAAGTTAACTAACCTAGTGACAATATTTTTCTGCTTTTCTTTTGACTTGCTGTATGCATGTGTGTCCTTGTTGTGGCTTCGGTTTTCAGTTATGCAGCATGTGGAAAGGTTGGAAAACAGTTTAACTAAATTAACGAATTTACAGACCTGTGGTAGTACGGAAAGCCACCCCGTCTCTTTTCCTATGAAACCATGCATGGATTTCTTGTTCGAATATATGCAAACTATTCAGGTCTCCACTCAGGAACAAGTAGTTCTCATCTATGCTTGCATTTGACATCAAGGGGTTCTCACTTGAGAACTCTCCCCCTTGAAAGTTCATGTCTCTACTCGAGAACAAGTAGGTTATCTTGGCATAATAATTTTCAATTTCTTCCTATTTTGGCATCTTCTAATTTATGTTTTCAAAAACAATGTAAATTTTTATAATTTTTAAGTAATCCTTACAATTTTTAATGATTTAGTCACAACATGACTAAATAGAGCAAATCCCATTTTGCCGAATCAACCTCAATGTTAAAGACAAAACCATAGGCTTCTCTTTCATCACAAACATCTCCATCTTTCTACACTTTAAAGCCTTATTAAAGATGCAAGCAACACGATAAGCAGATCATTCCATGTGTGCTCGAAAGATAAGAGCATCTAAAACTACAGATTTTTACCTGTCCAAGCAGCTTTAGTTCTTTACCGACTGGTTCCAAAATTTCGTGTTAACTTCAATTGGCCACACCTGTCGATATTGAAAAGAAGAATAAATTAACAAAAATGTGTACCGGGGCACGGTTTACATTCCGGACATATGTGAAGGAAGATATTTCAGATAGGTTTCACATAGAAGATGAAACCATAAGGTTTATCTTTTGAATTTATTTTGTATTTTTTTGAATTAATGACTAGAGAGACATAGTCAATATATGGACCAAAGTTAATTAGTAAGAGGAATAAAACCATGAAACAAAGCAAACACAATATACAAACATGACACAAGTTTATTTTGCTAAAATCAAATGCAACAGCCAATGTTATCGAGACGTCTTCAATGGTTCTAACAGCAGCTATTGTGAACTTACAAAATTTCTCCATAAACACTAGTTAATTAGAACAAGGAATAAGACCAAGAAACAAAGAAAACACAACATGCAAACATGATACAAGTTTGTTTTGCTAAAACCGAGTGCAACAGCCAATGTTTTCGAGATGTCTTCAAGGGTTTTAACAGCAGCTATTGTGAACTTAGAAAATTTCTCCATAAACACTAGATAATTA